>JAMYHI010000435.1:0-15150 GCA_025531525.1 Pichia sp. P7020A | reverse complement strand
AATGTTAATGTTGCTTCAAGAGATGCACATAATAGCTTAGAGGACCCTTATGATGATCTCATGCATGATCATAGACCAGCTGATGAAGTCGGTGGCAATGGAAGTGAAGGTGTTACCCCTGCAAGTAATGATACCAATATATTTGATATCAGAAGGTATTTCGGTAAAAAGAAGGCTGATGAAGACAAGGGTCCGCGAGTCATATACCTAAACAACCATCATGAAAACGAGAAATTTAGGTACCCGGCAAATCATGTCAGTACAACCAAATATAATGCATTTACTTTCCTGCCCAAGTTCCTGTTTGAACAATTCTCGAAGTACGCCAACTTGTTTTTCTTGTTTACATCTTGTATTCAACAAGTTCCTGGTGTTACTCCAACTAATAGATACACGACTATTGCAACCTTACTAATTGTTTTGATGGTTTCTGCAGTAAAAGAAATGTCAGAAGATATCAAAAGAAATACCTCTGATAACGAACTAAACAAATCAAAAGTGTTGATATTAAACTCCAAAACAGGTGAGTACAACGAGAAGAAATGGATTAATGTAAAGGTTGGTGATATAGTGAAGATCAAAAGCGGTGAAGCGTTACCAGCGGATATGATCTTATTGAATTCTTCCGAGCCTGATGGTTTGTGCTATATCGAAACCTCCAACTTAGATGGTGAGACTAATTTGAAGATTAAGCAGCCAAGAAAAGAGACAGTCCATTTGATTGATCCACACAAATTAGTTTCTTTGAAGGGAAAGATTCTCAGTGAAAGGCCGAACAGTAGCTTATACACTTATGAAGGTACTATGGAAGTAGACGGTATCGAATTTCCATTGAGCCCTGAACAGCTGTTACTTAGAGGTGCAAGCTTGAGAAATACAATGTGGATTCAAGGTATAGTTATTTTTACAGGACACCAAACCAAATTGATGAGAAATGCAACAGCAACACCAATCAAGAGAACCGATGTTGAAAGAATCATCAACTTGCAGATCGTTGCTTTGTTTGGTATTTTGGTTTTCTTGGCTATCGTTTCATCCCTAGGTAATGTCATCACTTTGGAGGTCAACAAAAGGTACTTAGGGTATCTCTACATGGAAGGAACTAGTAGAGTTGGACTCTTTTTCTTGGACATTTTAACCTACTGGATTCTTTACTCTAACTTGGTACCAATCTCTCTTTTCGTCACAGTTGAAATCATCAAATATTACCAGGCTTATCTTATTGCTTCTGACCTTGATATGTATTCTGAAGAGAACGATACGCCAACAGTGGTGAGAACATCTTCTTTAGTCGAAGAGCTTGGCCAAATTAAATACGTTTTCAGTGACAAGACCGGTACACTCACCAGAAATATCATGGAATTTAGAGCTTGCTCTATAGGAGGGCGGTGTTATATTGAAACTATTCCAGAAGATAGAGAAGCAACTGTTCATAATGGTGTCGAGACAGGGTATCACACTTTTGAGCAACTCAATAAAGATGTCAATGATAGTAATAACAGCAAAATAATCGAAGGATTTTTGACTCTTTTGTCTGTGTGTCATACTGTTATTCCAGAAGTGCAAGATAATGGTGAAATCAAGTATCAAGCTGCATCGCCTGATGAGGGTGCTTTAGTGGAGGGTGCTGCCATGCTGGGATATAAGTTCCATACAAGGAAGCCGTCATCTATTATCGTCTCTGCTAACGGTACTGATTTGACGTATGAGCTTCTTAACATTTGTGAGTTCAATTCCACTAGAAAGAGAATGAGTACTTTGTTCAGATGTCCTGATGGAAAAATTAGACTCTATGTTAAGGGCGCTGATACAGTGATCTACGAGAGACTTTCTCCTGACAACGAGTTCGTTGAGGCAACTACAGCACACTTAGAGGAGTTCGCTGTCGAGGGTTTGAGAACGCTTTGTCTTGCTATGAGAGTGATCTCTGAGGAGGAATATCAACAATGGTCTCAAATCTATAACAAGGCTTCAGTGAGCTTGAATGATAGAGCTGCAGAATTAGACGCTGCAGCCGAACTAATTGAGAAGGAGTTATTCTTACTCGGTGCCACTGCTATTGAAGATAAGCTTCAAGATGGAGTTCCAGAAACAATTGCCGTGTTGCAGGATGCTGGTATCAATGTGTGGGTTTTGACTGGTGATAGGCAAGAAACTGCCATCAATGTTGGTATGAGCTGTAAGTTATTGAGTGAAGACATGAATTTACTTATCATTAACGAAGAAACAAAAGAAGACACATGTGACAACATGATTGAAAAGCTCACGGTGTTAAATGGTAATGAAATTTCAGAAGAAGATAAGAGTTGTCTTGCGTTGGTCATTGATGGTAAGTCCTTGGAATATGCCTTAGAGTCCGACCTTGAGGACATGTTCTTACAGATTGGTACAATATGTAAAGCTGTGATCTGCTGCAGAGTATCACCCCTACAAAAAGCTTTAGTGGTTAAGTTGGTCAAGAGAAAGAAAAAAGCTTTGCTATTAGCAATCGGTGATGGTGCAAACGACGTTTCCATGATTCAAGCAGCACATGTTGGTGTTGGTATTAGTGGTATGGAGGGTGCACAAGCATCAAGAAGTGCAGACTTTGCAATCGGGCAATTCAAATATTTGAAGAAGTTGTTGTTGGTTCACGGCTCGTGGTCCTATCAAAGAATCTCATTGGCAATTCTATACTCCTTCTACAAAAATATCACACTTTACATGTGTCAATTTTGGTTTGTCTTTAGCAACGGTTTTAGTGGGCAATCCATTATTGAGTCTTGGTCTTTGACTCTATACAATGTGATGTTTGTGGCGCTGCCACCGTTTGTTATTGGTATCTTTGATCAGTACATCTCTGCCAACATGTTAAACCAGTACCCTCAGCTCTACCAGATAGGTCAAGAGGGTCATTTCTTCAATGTTGAGATTTTCTGGTCGTGGGCGGTCAATGGATTTTATCATAGTGCCATCATCTATGTCTCCGTTATCAATATCTACAAGTATGGTAACCAGTTCTTAGACGGTGAAATTGCAAATATTTGGGTTGTCGGCATAACATTATATACTGTTTGCTTGATTACTTCTCTTGGGAAAGCCGCACTGGTCTCATCTCAGTGGACCAAGTTTACTTTGGTAGCAATCCCCGGCTCATTTGCCCTATGGTTTGTTGCGTTTCCCCTATATGCGGTAATTGCACCGAGAGTGAATGTCTCAAAGGAATATATGGGTATCATGCCCTTTATTTATGGATCAGGTGTTTTCTGGCTTACTATCATTGTTGTTCCGGTGTTGTGTTTGATGAGAGATTTCCTATACAAGTTCTACAAAAGACAGTGGAATCCAGAATTCCATCATATTGTTCAAAAGATGCAAAGAAGTCAAATCCAAACTCACAGGCCAAAGTTCTCATCATTTCAAAAAACGATCAGAAAAGTTAGGCAGGTTCATAGAATGAAGAGACAGAGGGGTTTTGCATTTTCACAAGTGGAAGGCCAGGAAAGCATTGTTAGGAAGTATGATACCACTAAGACAAGAGGTGTTTACGGCGAACTGACATGAATTGAAGTAAGATGAAGGCTCCACCCTTCTACCGTGAAAGCCGATATATAAAATATTTAGTATCTACCGTACTATATTGCATCTGCCGTACAGCTAATATCAATGAGCTTGGAGGCATCGCTCACTAATTCTCTGACACCCGTTTTCTTCTTCAACTTGACGAAATCAGGTGAATATAAGGGTATCTGTAAGCCGTGCTTTTCGAATCTACCATTGAGTCTTTCAATGCTATTGTTTATCGTTTCTATGTATTCGTGGATGAGGTGACGGTCATACTTTTCAATGACTGCCTGCACTTTATTATCAATCAGTTCCTTCGTCAGCTTGATGAGCGATTCATGATTGTAAAGCATTGATAGGACGTTGTTGTGTTGCATCTCCGATTCCTTTACAAGAAGACGGAAGGACAATATGAAGGAAAGCAAATCAAAAGTAACATAGTTGCGTAGGACATTATATGACTGTGCATTCATCTTAGCTCGATATTTTATTAGATGTACAGGGACGTTGAACCTATCTTTGTTTAACATCATTGTCAAGAAAACGGAGACAGACAGCAGCTGCTCAAACTCGAACTTATCAACGATGTCCAGCGTAAGTGACATGGCAACATTTGTAATTTCATATGCCTTTGTGTACGCCTTTGCAACAGCGCATGAAAATGCAAGTTGGTAAAAGTAGGAAAAAAGCTTCTTTTTGAGTGATTCCTTCTCAATAATGTTTTCAAAACAATCAATGTTGTAATGTAGAACTAGGCTGTGTATCCTCTCGTATAATTGGCCCTCAAAGAGTCTATCCGTTGTGAAAACTTGCAAGAAGGACAATTCGTTTGAAGTAGCTTCAGAGTCAAGACATCGCACTAAAGATTCATACAACCTAAGACAGTCAAGTTCATTAGGTTGGCAGAAATACTTTATCAAGATCTCATTGTATCTCTCATGAAGTATCTGGTCAGAGTAAAGCCTCCTATAGTCAATTGTGCCAAGCATTGCAAAGCACTCACTCTTCAAGAATCCCAATATTCCGGGTGATACTAATGTCACGTCAAAGGTTTCGGCATAATGATGCAATATTATTATTGTAAAAGCAGCTTTGGTATAAGCATTGACGTTTGTAGGTAAGAGCTCCTCGAATAGTTGCTTAACATGGTGAAGATCGGTTGAAATTGTTTGAGCGCCCACAGTGTCTAGTTTGAGACGGAGCTTATCGTCGACAGCTCGTCTTAGATCATCTGTGTCACATTCAAGCACATTGAAACCTTCTATCGTACATTGGGCCATCTCCAAGTTTGTGTTTAGATATTGAATTATACATTTGCTCTCTACAAGCCTTTCAGAGAGATACCGGAAATGTATAGGATCTGGCGGTCGGAGTTTATACTGAAGGCAGATTGCGGGCAACTAGCTTACGGAAGCATAAAACGCGAAAATTGAATCAATTTGCAATCAAAATACTTCAAAAGTCAATAAATACTCTTAAAGGCGGATGTATAATACACCATTACATGGATAAAGGACTATATAAGTGAGCTAAGAGTCAAAGTCCTCAACTAAAATCGAGATGTTCAAGAAGGGTGGGAAAAGATCACAATTCATCCTTTGCAATTGAATTGACAAGAGGTTGTTGTTGTTCATTACCATTTTGTAAAATCTCCGCTGGTTTCACAGCTGCATCAAAATCATATCCTTGGTTAGCTGCGAGAGCTGGGGCGTTAGTGTCCGCATTTTCGTATGGGTAATTGGCGCAGTTGTAGTCCCATCCAGATAACCACTTGGTGGCCTCACACTTTTCAACGGTCCAGTCACCACCATTAGTCAATGGTAACCTTTGGTAGTAGCTGTATAGGGATGATGTGAAGATCAGTCCAAAGACGAGATAGGTAATTGTCTTTCTGTTGCTGAAGATTGATGCAAACAATTGGAAACAGTGACCTAAAGCTAAAAGTCCAAAGTATAATGCAGGGAAATAATGATGCAAGAAAAGTTGTCTTTCCATCAAGAAAAATGGGTAGTAGTGCAAGAACCATCCTAACAAAAAGCTAAAGGTATAGTAGTTGAAAGTGAATGTCTTATCAGAGATGGTGATTGGAGAGCCCAATTGGAACTTAAAGATAATGACAGCAATGTAGATACCGTATGCAAGGAACAAGAAAGATGCAGGCCACCAGACAATAGGATTACCTAATAGGTAGATATGGTGTGGAGCTGCTGCCCAGTATGAGATACCTCTGTTCAAAAGGATCCAGTCCAGAGGTCTGGATTCATAAACATGAGTAGCAGTCAATCCGCTGTTGATCTTCCACATCTTTTTGTGTAATTCAATAAACTTTTGGAAGAATGACAGAGGCTTGTAACCAATCTTTTCTGCATCCTGTGGTAGGTAAATGTTAGTGTTATCTTCGATGTACCAGTAACTCAATGGTTTGATACCTTGAGTAGCGCAGGTGACTTCTTGCTGGTTGAAACCCCATTCTGGTAAGGTGGTATCGTGAGACCATAAGTAACAACCGGTCATTGCATGTCTTAATCTGAAAATGGTATCGATAGCTCTCAATCTTTCTTGAGCATCGCCTGCAACAGAGGCATCCTTCACAATTTCAACAATGAAATCATCATTTGGATCACCTTCGAAGCCTTCAAAACCATAACAAGAAGCTTCATTTTGCCAATCGCTACTAGAAACAGCTGGTCTAATATCGTGAGCATGTAATCTTCTGTTGGTGATCATATGATTCAATCTAATCTTGGTACCGTCAGTAATTGGTTTGAATTCAAATGGTTCAGAAGTTTCATTGTAGAGTTCGATAATCCATCTGTTGTTTTCGTCCAGATGTGGGTAAAGAGTAACTTGTTGTTGACCAGATCCACCTTCGTATAGGTGATCATGTGAGTGTAAGTAACCACCATGAGTGTTGAGGTGTCTGAGGGTAATGATAGAGCTGACACCAACGTCAGCATCTGTTACTCTTGGAACGGTAGTATCTTCAAAATCAACTCTGAAAGCAGAGCTCATGAAAGCCGCACCGTCACCTTCCTGTGTCAAAACTTGTAAGTGGATGTAGAAACTGAAAACGTAAATGATTGCTGGAAGACCAAGCAAAATAAGACCTCTGAAAGCAGCACTTTTGATGATTCTTTGGACTGGGACTGATAAATCACCAATTTCAAACCATAAACGTAAAACGTTAGCAAGACCTAACCAAGCAAAAGTGAATAAACCAACCCATTTGGAGGACACTGCAAATCCCAAGAAGATACCACAGAGTGATAGATGCTTGAACCAGTCAAAGGAGAATGGCTTGGCGATCTCTGATCTGGTGTAGAAGAAAGCAGTTCCTGCAATGAAGAAGATGAGAGGTGAGTCTAGTAAGATGTATCTGGAAATGGTGATCATACCATTCTCAATGACCAATAATGAGGAGGTGAGAAGTGCCACTGCAGGCTTGCATCCAGATGCTCTCAAAGTGAAATACATGAATAACACGGTACCGACACCCATGAAAGCACTTAATTGTCTCATGAGAACGTATGGAACATTAGGAGGAAAAACGTCCCCAATGTTTGTGAAAAGGAAATCACCTTTGAAACCTCCTAAAGCACCAACGGCTGCAAATAAAAGCTTAGCAAGTGGTGGATGGACATCCATGAAGAATGCACCATTAATATATTTTCTAGCAAACCCACCGAAATGGACTTCGTCAAAGACGACACTATTTGGGTCCTTCAAACTTCCCACTCTGATAATCAGAGCAAATAGCATCAAGAGAACCACCAGGACTTTTTCTTTGTTGGTATGAACTATTCTATTCTGAGAAACTTCATCGGAAAGTTCTATCTTTGGGTAATATCTCAAATCACCCTGTTCCAACACGAACTCTGTTGTTGGTGCAGCGTCGACTTCGACCTGCACCTTTGACGCCATTGACGCCTTCTTTGGTGCCATTGCTTGAGGGTATATGATGCTGACTATTACAAAAGTGCAAAGGAGAAACAGCAGGTCACAGAATCCCCCAGAAGATCGCAAACGGAGAAGATCTTCTCCAGACACGTCGAGATACCTATTGTCCGACACGCTGAAAGAAAATAGACAGCGCTGGAGGCAGACCATTTTAAGACACGTAGCCACAAAGGAAAGGAAAGCACAGCGCGAAAAATTCCCAAAAATGCGAAATTGCAAAATTGTATAATTGCAAAGAAATGCGAAAAGGTGGTCTTCCCAAAGAGGTAACTATACTACAGTACGCTATAGATCCTATGGAGTATGGAGGTTCTATCTACGTTGTTTCTTCAACACATCCACCTTCCTATTACCACCAGATTTACGCTTCTTATTGCCCTGAGCGTGCTTCTTATGTTTTGTGAAGGGAACGAAGCCAATTGGCTTGGCGTCCTGTCTGGATCCGGCAGGGAGCAAGTAGTCAGGCACTCTCTTCAAGTTGACGTCTGCCCTCACCTTGGATAATGCCTTGTCGTGTCTCAAAGTAGCAAGATCTTGTGGATTCTCCTCAAAATGTCTCTTCAACTTTTCACTGGCCATCAATTCCATCTTAATTTCCTTCAATCTCGCCTCACGCACAGCCGTTTGGGTAACGGATCTAAAAGAATCATCCATTCTGTATCTGAAATTGTCCAACTGTTTCTCATCGAATTTATAAGGAGAAATTTCGTATCCGAGTTTTTTCTGAGTTCTTTCAATTCTAGCCAAGACCTTCTCGTCCTTTCTAGCACTTGGAAGAGATGAAGATTTGTGCTTTCCCCATTCGTTCTTCATAACTACAAATGATAGAGACATACCACTCTTTCCTCCCCTAGCAGTTCTACCAACTCTATGGATATATGCCTTGGATGAGGTTGGTAAGTCAAAGTTGAGTACGCATGCAACATTCTTGAAATCGACACCTCTGGTGACACCGTAATCCCTAGCATCTTTAGTATTCTTGTCCTTATGGCTGTTGTTGTTTGGTCTTTCTGCCTTGGTTCCCTCCTCGTCATTATCTTCGTCATACTCGTTAGACTCATCCGTTGCTATCAACAAGTTGTAAACATTTTTGTTGAATTCTTCAAGAATGTGAAGTCTGGAATTGATTGGTAATTCTGAATTCAAAATACATGATCTGATACCGAAATTCTGTAAAAATAGCTTAAGCTTGTAACCTCTATCAAGGTTATTCACAAACACTAATATTTTTCCCTTAATTAGGTTCAATTTGAGAATAACATAAATGAGTAAAAACTTGTCGTATTCGTTAGTCTTGATGTAATATTGTAATAATCTTTTGTTTTGATTATCCAAGTCTTGAAGTTTCAAGATAGCGGGTTTGTTGCAAAACTTTTCCTTCAAAGAATTGATATCTTCGTTCAACGTAGCACTCATCATGAAAACTTGCATATGTTGTTTCAAGTTTAAGAACTTTCCGAGTTTTTCCAAATCTTCATCGTAACCATAACTTAACATCAAATCAACCTCATCGATAACAAGGTACTTCAAGTTCATCAAGTTAACCTTCGAGTTTTCTTCCAGAATAGTGAGTAGCCTGGAAGGGGTTGCGACCAAGATTTCAGGCTTCTCATTCAACACAGAAATTAATAACTGATCATTCACTATGTCATTCAGGTTCGCACATCTCGCATGCTTTCCACAAAACATAGTCAAATCCTTCAAGAAGTTTGTCACTTGCTGAGCGAGTTCTTTAGTTGGAACGAGAACTACACTTTGAATATCGCCATTGACATCAGCACCTCTACTCTCTGCATCAACGAGAATACTCTGAATGATAGGAATGCAATAAGCAGCCGTTTTACCGGAACCAGTGGACGCCTTGGCAATTATATCTTTCTTCTCTTGTAGGGAAAGTTTGATGGATTGAGATTGAATCAATGTAGGATGTTCAAATCCGAGCTTGTTAATAGCTTGGATTAATCTTGGGTCTAAGTTGAAACTTTCAAAAGTGACAGCGTCGTCAACATAGTCTTTGGAGACGGCAATATTAGCACCAGACATTATGCTCGATGTTCCTTGATTCCAGAAGTTCACCCTTTCAAGTGTTAGAGGTAACTACAAAGATGTTAGAGAAACCTGTAAGAACTATCTGAAAAAAATGCTACAAAAAAAATTTCATGCACCATGCGATTCGCAACTCGCAGCATGAAAAATTGACATACGGCTAACTGGATTTCCTCTCTATGGATTGGCGTACGGCATGAGAAGCGTTGAGAAATCTTTAGATTGTACACAAATCAATGAGTTGCGCATTGTATATTATGAGGCTAATGATTTATAAAAGGGGTGGAAGAGTGGGATAATTTAGGTACAACTAGAGTTCAATCCTTTTCGGAATCTTCTTTCAAGGTGACAATTCTGTTCAAAATCAACTTGTCATCAGAAGTATCAGTATCGAGACAGAAGTAACCGACTCTGAGAGCTTGGAATCTAACTGTTTCAACACCGGATTCTTCCTTGATGGAAAATTTATCGTCAGTGAAAGGCATGTTCAATGGGGACTTGGCCTTGACTTCCAATAATGCTGGCTCAACCATAGCGCCCTTAATGACCTCTTCAGAGTCTGGGTTTATGTCAGCTAAGAAACCGTCAGGGTTGGCAGAAGGATTTTCAGACTTGAATAATTGGTTGTAGATACGAACTTCATCAACCTTCACTGGAGAGTTATACTTTGCGGATTCAGGAACCCATTGAATGTATGCTTTGGGCTTTTTGTGAGTTGCTGGATCGTTCATATATTCGGCATGAATCAAGGTTGGCTTTCCACTTTCGTCGTGTTCGACGGATTTAACCTTAATGTTAAATGGCACACGCATTAAACCGACAGGTTGATCCGGTGCGAGTCTAAAATAGCCCTTCGTTGGTTCGTCTCTGTAGTCTGAGGAGTCAATGTAAATAACCTTTGTAAGTGGTATCTTTCTGGAACCGAAAGCCTCATTTCCTGGCTTGTATGGAACCTCAATTAACTCTTCGAAATCGTCCGCAACGTTATCCAAAATGACCTTCAATGGTGATTCCACCATCATCAATCTAGGAGTTGTGTGATCCAAGTACTGTCTGACTGCGCTTTCAAGTCTTGTAACTTGAATGTTGGTGGTGGATGTAGTGACACCGAGGGTGTTGATAAAGCTCAAGATAGCTCCTGGAGGGACACCTCTTCTTCTCAAAGATTCCAAAGTGTACAATCTTGGATCATTCCAGCCTCTAACATACTTCTCATTAACCAGCTTTGCGATTTTTCTCTTGGACATGATGGTACCAGTGATATTCAATCTACCAAATTCACGTTGTGCTGGTCTGTAAACGTGTAGCACGTCACATAACCATTCATAACTCTCTCTACTGAGATAGAACTCAGTAGTACAGAGAGAATGTGTAATGTTCTCAAAAGAATCGACCAAACAGTGAGTGAAATCATAAGTTGGGTAGATCTTCCATTTGTCACCAGTTCTAGCATGGTGTGCATTCAACACTCTGTATGCAACCAAGTCCCACATTTGAGGTGATGGAGAAGTGATATCTTGCTTCATTCTCAAAGTGGCTTCACCGGGCTTGTAGAATCCATCTCTCATCTTTCTAAATTCGGTCAAGTTCTCTTCAATGGATCTATTTCTCCATGGGGATGGGAATCTCTCTCCACCTGGGGTACCATCTGGCTTAACACCACGTTGAGCCTTAACTTCTTCAGCGGTGGAGTGGTCGACATATGCGTAACCAGAGTTGATCATTCTCTCTGCTAATTCGTACAAGTGATCAAAATAGTCAGAAGAGTAAGTGATTTTCCATGGTGCAAAACCTAACCACTTAACACAACGGAGAATAGAGTCAAAGTACACTTGTTCTTCAGCCTCAGGGTTAGTGTCATCATATCTCAAATAACATTTACCATTGTGATACTTAGCATAACCAAAGTTAACCATGATAGCCTTGGAATGTCCAATATGCAAGAATCCGTTAGGTTCAGGTGGGAATCTAGTGTAAACTTGGCCCTTAATGAAATCACGGTGGGTTTGAATGACATCATCCCATTTTTGAGGTTCCTCTCCCGCCTTGTGTAAATCTCCTAAGAAACCTTCAGTGAACATGTTTCTCAATTGCGCTTCTGGTCTATCGCCTTTCGCACCGGCTGATTTAGCATCCTTCTTCTGTGCGGAACCATCGCCCTTAGTAACCTTCTTCTTCTCCTTCTTGATAACGTCCCTCTCATCCTTAGGACCGATCATGGCTAAGATTTCTGCATCAATGACAGGCTTGAAAAGAGCAGGTGATGCCCACTTCAATGCTGGTAATTGTCTAACGTTTGCCAATAATGTAGGAATAATTTTGTATCTAGTCTCCTCAATCTCTGTCTTATGCTCCGCCATGTATTCCTTGATGATACTCTTAACATCCTCTTCACTGACATCCATGCCAACACCAGCAGCTGCTTCAAACTCTGCTGTCTCGAAAGCCTCGTCGCCGCCGTGTTGTTCAATGTACTTCAAAGCTTCAGCGACCTGTAAATTACTCTTCAACTTCTTTTCAATGATAGCTCTAGAGATATGTTCAACACCAGCAACTTCCTTACCCTTAAGTAATGCTGCTAAATGATGCAATAATGCATTCTCATTCTTCTCAAATGGACCTTCGGTGCCAGTACTCTTGATGACAGTTGCTAATGAGTGTGACACTTTGGAGTTCTTCACAATCTCCTTGATTTTCTTGTCTTCAAATCCAACCTGTGCAAATAACGCACAGAGTTCGTCATCCGGAATCTTCACGGCAGCGGTAGACATGTCTGGTGCTCTTGTTGTCTATTTTCGAGAAATACAGAAGGCAAGAAGGCTCGCATTCATTGCGTCCATCATCACTCGTACTAGCTTCATCGTCAAAAGTCAAAAGTCAAAAAATTGGCTCCGCTTCGATCTCAGCTCAACTCAGCACTCAGCGCAGTGATGAACGTTCACCGCACAATCTCTTCCGAATGCGGAAGTTTTAGCGAAATGGCGAGATCATAGATCATAGATCATACTGCGCAGCTTCACAAATGAGCGATTGTTTTATAGCCAGAGTCAATTGTAGGTGGTTACTAGTTACTAGATAAGTGCAGAAGGTAAATGAATTAACAGTTGAGTACAGAAAAGCTCTATAAATACAAATGAGGGCAAATGCCAAAGGGAAAAACAAGATTAGAGCGTAAAGCCAAAAGAAGTGAAATGAAGAAGCAAAGAATAGTGATGCTCGCTCTAGTTTGGTGTGATATGCATGTGATGATGGATGAGATGACGGTGGTATAAATATGAGGAAATGCAAGTGTATCTGTGTAGAGAGAGAAAAAGAGAAGGGTAATAAAAAGTGGAAAAAGGAACGGTTTAAATGCTGTAGGTTCAACTGTCGACAGACATTAAGGTTTGGTAGTGTTGATTCTCATTGATGGTACTGTTTGTAGGACTCGATGGGATGCTTGTGCAAGCACTAGTGTGGAAGTTACCAAAGCTTCTGGGATAGCTCCAAGTTTCACCTTGACCATTGTCATTTGTAGAAAAGAAACAAAACTGTTTGAGCAGACCATCGTAATCTGTTTTGTCCTTCGTGTTCCAGTCAAAGCCATTTGATGGTAAGGCCGGAGAAGCCGCTAACGATTTGGACAATGTGTATCCAGATGATAATGATTTATCCTGTGCTTGTGGATGTGAATATTGGGACATGGATCGTAGTCCTCTAACCTTGAACTCGTCTCCCTCGTTGACAAAAGTAGACAAAGATCTGTTATTGTGATTGTAGTTTGTAGGTAGGCTGGACTTCATTGTAGGTATGGAAGATTCAGATCTTATCTTCTTTAGTCCAAAAGAATTGGAAAGTCTCAAAGAAGACATGTCAGTCTTTGGTTTCTCACTGAATGTTGAATGGTTCTTGAAATTGTTGTTATCCTTGAGTCTGATATTAGCATCGTCTAGGTCAAATAGTGAATCCATGTTTTTCTTCTTCGTCGGACTTGAAGGTGGTGTCAAAATCTTTTCATGTTGGTTCCTCACTAACGAGATTTTGTAGTTTTTACCATCGTTGTTATCCCAGGAAGAGGTACCGTTGGTCAGATACTGAACACAGAACTCAATATTCACGTTATTGTAGTGACTCAGCGGCTTGAGCTCTTCTAATCTAATGATGAAAGAAAACTTGTCATAGCTGTTGTTAGAACCAGTTTCGGAATACTTGAATATGTGGTTTGATGAGATATAGTTTGCGTTCTCAACCTCCACGAAGGATTTCCAGTTGTCGTATGTTAGCTTGACGATTATCTTCTTCTCAAATGCGATGTTCTTAGCGTATACAAACCCAATAAGGGAATCACCTAAAGAATTGAGTTTGACACTTTCCAAAATGACGTCTCTATTGGATGCTAGTTTGGCAAAGTTTAGAGATAGAGGATTGTATGGACAGTCGTTTGATTTGATGGACCATTTCTGCGATAGATCCAAATCCTCATCTAGTACTTTGTCATCCCAAAGTTCAATGTGTTCTCCAGTACCACTCTCGGTATTGTCTTCATAGTCCTCATCATCAGAATCAAAATCCCAGCGTGTAGCTTTGGCTAATCTACTAGAGACTGCCGTTGGTTTCTCTGACTTTTTAAAGAACTTGACATTCTCTAAACGCGTTGCAAAACGAACTGATTTTGTATTCGGCAAAGAGTTAGACCTAGATAGCGTGTTCAAACGCAAAGAGGACTTAACGAGCTCGCCAGACTTTTTACGCAAGAGTGGGAAGTGCATAGCATTAGCGTCAAGTTCATTACCATCACGACTTGCCATGTCGTTATCGGTTGATATTGAGACGATATCATATGCCTTGAGTGGGCTTGATGGGATGAGAAGTTGGGAGTCCGTTCCAGAGTGGGTATGTGTTGCGGTATGGGTATTGGTGCGGGTAGGTGCAAGGGTATGTGCAAGTGTTGGAGTATGACTGATTATGACCGTTTTGTTATCCTCGTCATCTAAACGAGTACCTCTGACGGTCTTGTGCGTTTGTGTAGCTGTATCGGACACGATGGAAGTCTCAGAAGATCGGTAAGAACTGTTCGTCAGATTGGAGGAAAATGCAGATAGGGAATTTGAGGATAAGTCGGTTAGAGAGTTCGCCACTGCGACAGTATTGGAATGTGTCAGTGCAGATGTTGGCTTTGTCTGTTTGTGCATTGCATTTGGTGCCGAAGTGTTAGGTGAAGTTGATGAGATGGTGGTGTTGGTAGCAGTTGGGACGACGACTTCATTACTGTTGGCACGAATATCAGGCCTTGATTTGTTGGCATCCAAATTCGTGTTTAGAAATGCAAGGTTGGACGAGGTCAAAGGGGCGGTTTTGAAAGATGTTGGTCCGAGATAAGGCATCTTGAATGTTCTTGATGTGCTGTGCTGTACAGTGGTTGACAATGCAGTTATTGAACGTGCTTGTCAGGTGTGCAGATATGCGAGGAGATGAGATATTCCGGTGACAGAAAGGGTTGTGTGTAATAGGGAGCACTGAACGCTTTATGTGATTAGTGATCAAAAATCGCTGAGCCTGATAAGGGGATCTTATGGGCGTCTTTTCGATGCTATGCGATGCGATGTAGATAGCAGCCGTGCGGGG
>JAMYHI010000434.1:0-15194 GCA_025531525.1 Pichia sp. P7020A | reverse complement strand
TTTATCACATTTTGTGCTTCTGCAGCCGCAGTTGGTGCAATTCTTGCAGCAGTAGGAGCGACCATATCGTATATTCCTTGTTACTACTGAACTAGTTTGTCAAAGAACAATTAAATGTTACCTAGATAACGAGAAAAGACTGTAATCAAGACGGTTTATCTGTAGGGATCTCTGGAAAAAGAAACCCAAAAAAATTTTAGGAATTCATGAAATTTTCAGGCCAGTTACACCTGTGCACCGTTATTGGTCAGTGTGAAGATTACGCTTTAGGCTAACATGAATTACACCTACCAAAAAGAATGGTCCCCACGATTAAGATATGGGAAGATTGGTTGCAATGTTAGAGCTGGTTGTTGGATTCAGCATACAAGTTCAATTTTTATGTTCATACGAGTGAATAGACTCGGGCTTAGCTTGGTTCTAAGAAACCAGGGATCTCTTGCTAATATACGAAGAACGTTAAATTTCCCAAAACCGGTAATATTCACAAAGAGATATCAATCTTCGACATCTAGTCAACCAATAGATGATTCAATCAACGCAACCACTTCCAAGAACAAATACACGTTGGATGAATTGTCAGAAACTAGAATCAGTGTATTGGAAGACCTTTTGAAAAAGGAGATATATCATGGAGGTGAAGTAGTTGATGATAAAGTTATCGAGGTGTGTCAAGCGATAATGAATTTCCAAAGCTCAATTTACGATTATAGTAAATTAGCACCATCTGAGAATGAATTCATTACTCGAACGAATGATTTGATGAAGAAAGTCTTAACCAGCGAAAATGTCAACTTCAGTGATGACCTTCTGAAAAAATTGTTCTTACTTCAACCGCAATTCCCAACTTTAAAGGCCATCACTACCTCATTTTACAGACAGGGCAGTAATTTACACATCCCATCTGATGTTGCAATGGTACCATTTAGAAAGATGATATGGGATGCTCAATTCCAACACGCATTAGATTTTGTGGAACTTACAAATGGTCACAAAAACTACATTGAATTCAAAAAGGGTAAACTCATGAGCATACTCAGATATTTCGGAGGTTCCATTGTTGGACTCATAGCTTGTTTGCATGGATTTATTTCTGTGTTTTTCCCAGAACTTATAGATGCTGGTGCTGGTGGTACTACTTTTGGAATTTACGGTATCTATGCATGTATTGTTACATATTTTGTGAATTGTGGATTTTTAGGGGCATTGGCATTTAGTTCTAAAGGTTTAGAGAATGGTAACTTGATATTTAAACATAGTACCATGCCTTATGACTGGTATATGAAGGTAGATCAGATGAAAATGTGCTCTAAAATTGTTGAAGCTGATGCGGAGATCAATGGTATTGATGGGTTTGCCACGAGGGATGTTGTGAAAAGAGTTCAAGCGATGGGGTTTGACGTCAATGAGCCGGAACAAGAAGTTATGCTGAGGCAATATTGGTACTCTTCTGGTGAAGGATTCATTTGGGTCGAGCCGGATATCGATCCAGCGGAAGTTGAATGGTGGAAACATTTGGACGATATTGGTGTGAAGAAGGTTTGGGATCAGGATTTCAGCAAGATTGAATCTGCCGAGGCCGATGAAGATATTGTTGCTGATGATGAAGGGCTCGAAAAGAATGACGTGCCAGATACGCTTACTCCTCCTGAGAAGTGAACGATCGTGTAAATATATATGTGAAATCGGGGGAACTGAGAGTAAAGAATTTTCGTTAAGAATAATGTTGCTGTATACAGATTTTACATTTCTATAGATAAATAGATTCGGACAATGTAATGATAAAGACGGTCTGTCAACTTCCAGGTTTAGGTTTAGTGGCAAAACTTTCTGCGTTGAGACCATGCAATATACGAATCTGGGACATGAGACAATGCGTGGACTTGAGAAAAATGAGATTGGCATCGCAGTGCAATAATAATGAGAAAAAGTGTACCAATATGCCAATTGATACCATGTAGATGCGGGCGTCTCTTTGCGTGGTATGATTGATTGTTTAGTTTAGTTTAGTTAAGTTTAGTTTGGGAATGCGTCAGTGTGGAATTTGCGTTAATAGTCGATAAGTAAGATAAGAAAAGATGACAATGGTATGGTACTGGAGAAGATGTAAGACTTTCACATAGTCAAGTTGGAAGGAAGTTGGCCTTCCCCTCTTTCCTCTTCCAGTTTCTTTGCCTTACTCTTGTTAAATGACTTTCCGCTTATCCAGAATTCGAGAACATAGTTGAAGAAAAAGTCATCCTCATTGTTGAACGCCTCTAACACTTGTTCAATTCTGTTTTTCAATTCCACATCATTTCTTGCAAGTCCTTGTAAAAGGTTCAAGTACTTGTCAACTGGTGCGTTGGTGTTTGAGGAGGAAACTGATGAGAAAGCATTAAATCCTGGAATTGCCTTAGCGATCGATGAGGATGAGCTGAAGAAGTTGGGAGTACCACTTGCAAACGCGTTGTTATTTGTCTTGATGGTAACGTTGATGGTAGAGGTGGAACCTCTTTTCGATGGTGTTATTGCTTTTGAACTTGATCCGGAGCCGGCCCCGGAGTGAGATTCGGGGCTGGAATTGGAGCCTGTCCTTGGTGAAGGGAGTAAATTTGCGGAGTTGATTCCAGGCAATCCTCCTGTCATTGCAGAAGGAGCCATAGGGAGCATTAGCAAGTTGCTGTACTGGTTAGAGACGAGGATATTGAGGTTATTAAAATTGTAAAGGTTGTTCATCTTATCGCGTGTTTGGTTGTTGTTGGATAGAAACTCCAAGTTGTTGGAGTTGAGATTAAAGAACCCCTTCCTCTGACTTAACAAATATAACTCGTCAAGTTTATCGAATATCTTAGACTCGTTGTCGAACTTATCGAGTCTGGCGAGGAGGTTTGTGAGTTTGGTGTCGTTCGGAGACGAGATTGTCGTTGCAGATCTAGTAGATAAGGTAACTGTGGCTCCGAGAGTGAGAGCGCTGCCCTTTCTGAGCCCCTGCGGGCGTGCAAGTGTGCGGAGTGCTGTGGAAGGGAACATTGTATCTGTTTGTGTTTGTGCTGGGTGCTGTGTGCTGTCCTGGTCTGGTCTGTAGTGTCCAATCTCCACCAGAAGAGATACGCCACCCTACCGCTAAGCTGAGCAGCTCTGTATGTCCTCTGTCTCTGTCTCTTGTCTCCACTCGCAAACCGCAAATCGTCATCGCTGATATCGCTCCGAAACCCGAAACCCAAAAAAAACGAGAAATGAGAAAACCACGAGCCACGAGCCACGAGCGGGCGGAAATTTCCCAGAAATGCGAAAATCAGAGATCGGAAATCGTTGGAGGCTGGGCAGCCGGCTGCCTGCATACTCAACAAGCACATGATTCCGAGATTTCACCCGGAGCAGTCCAACCCTGGCCTATTGTTAACTGTTTTTCCTAAGATTTCACTCTTTCCCCATAACTAGACCACCCAAATCAAACACACATCATAGTACACAACTTCAGCATGCCATATCTAATTTTACTGCGTCACGGAGAGTCCCAATTCAACCAGGAATCCCGCTTTTGCGGCTGGATCAACGCACCACTCACTGATAAAGGTAAAGAACAAGCAGTGAATACGGCACAATTATTACAAAATGATGAATTGACAAGTCACATTCCAATCCATCTATTGGTCACTTCCCGTTTGAAAAGAGCAGTACTCACTGCAGAAATTATTCTGGAAAAAATAGATAGATTGGATGTCGACGTTGTGAAAACTTGGCGTCTAAATGAGAGACATTATGGATCATTACAAGGTCTTAAAAAAAATGAGGTCTTACAGAAATATGGACAAGAGAAATTTATGTATTGGAGACGTGCATATCATGGATGTCCTCCTGCATGTGACTTACAGAGTGAATATTACAAGGATACTTTGAAAATTGCGGAGTTTGATGGTGATTTAAGGCATCACCCTGAATTAACCCCAAGGGGTGAGAGCTTGGCAGATGTCATCGATAGACTTACACCATTCTGGCAACATGAGATTCTAGATAACTTGAAAGAATCGAAGAATGTTCTATGTGTCACACATGGCTCCGTTGTGAGAGCACTATTGACGATATTGTACAATCTCAGCGAGTCCGATGTTGAGCACTTAAATATTCCAAATGGAATGCCTATTCTTGTAGAATTTGACGACAAAACTATGAAGCCCGTTGGGAGCTCTTGGGTGTATTTAGAACCAGAGAAGGCAAAGATCGAAGCTGAAATAGTTAAGCAAGATGGTCTCAAATGAAAACTCCCCGTTAAGTGTAGATTACGTCTTTATCATTAAATCGTTTCATGTCTATAAAGTGTCCTAATAGATAGTTTGTCTACTAAGCAGTGACAGGCGTCCAGCGCCTGTTTGCCCAGTTCTTCGCTGTGTATTGAACGTTATTTTGCAAAATGCCCCTTGGATAGAGACATTTCTTATTCATTGCAGCGCAATCATCCAGGTTAAACCATGGCATGATCTTATTGGTAGCTCTCACCAATGATCCGTCATTAGTATCGGTAGTCTTGACATACATCGAAGATGTACTGGTGGTGAGCTTGTGATTAGAAAAGGTGTCTGTGCGCGGTTGTAAAACCACTTTATTCCACATCTTGTCGCGTGATGAAATGGAATACTTGATAAGTTTATGCAAGTGATTCACTTGCGGGGTATTGTTACCTGGATTTGGCATTGAGAAAGCTTCATCTATGCTTATCTCAACCTGGGTAAGGAATTCATCGATGGTTTTGCAATTCGATTTCATGAATTGATGCTGATAGAAATCTATAGTCTCATCGTTTAAAAGTTGATCTTTGTGTTTGTATTTGATAGTTGAATCAATTGCATAAAATTTAAGGAAATTCGGATTAATCCTACATTCCCTGGACTTTCTCAAATTGAGCAAAGAGACATTTGAGTCCATGTTCGGTTGTCTCTCGATTGGTTCATAAGTTGTTTGGAAAGTTTCGAGTGGTAACGCATCCAAGAGAACAATGTCCTTAATGCTCAGATCAACACTGGTGGCAGCGTTGGTCACCAGCAGGTTGTTGCTTTCATAGAAAGATTTGGCACACTTGATTATTGAGAGGTTCTTAACATCTCTCAGGAACGACGTAATACGCGACTCTCTAGAAGGATTATGTTTTCGTGAGATAACCACTTTTTCTTTCATTGGCTCTTCTTCTTTTTCTTTCTCTTCTTCTTCCTGATGCAGAGTTTCAATCTCAGCAAGTGGGTGGGTCTCATCTAAAATTTCAGATAGTGTCAGTGTACTACTTGAATTTTGGCTCGAGTACAAGCTCACTCCGTCAGATGTGGACAATGATGGAATGGAGGAACAAGAGGAACCGTTGAACGACTCTGAATAGTCCAATTCTTGATCTACATCTTCATCTCCATCCTTATACGTTAGCGAGAGGAGAGGTAGAGATTTGGATAAAGCAAGTGTAGGTAGCATGGCACAAGAATTTTGCTTTCTTCCCTTGTAGAGCGTGGCCCTTTTGCAGTTGAGTGCCGACCTCAAAGCTGGAGACGTGGCGTTGGTTGAACTAGTGATAGAAGTACTAGTACTGAAATTTCTTGATAACAAAGAAACAGACGCAGATGCAGAGGTTGACATTGAGTGGAGATCATTCTGACCTAGTATAGAGAAAGTGTTTGGAAGCGTACAATTGATGTTCTTAAAAGACGTGTTCAGCTGGGTAGGCATTGAAAAAACGCTAGTCTCCGTGACGGAAACCTCCGCATCTGACACTCGTGTTGATATTGAGGGATAGCGATAGCATGGAATCGATGACAAAGTCATAGTAGCAATGATTGGTTGAAGCCAAACGATGCCAAGCCCAGAGAGTTCAGTGAGAGTACATGGGCTCGTTGTACGTGCTTACAGCTGACAAAGTTCCAGGTCACACTTGTTGGGATGACCCCGGTTTATAAGGGATCCAACCCTACGGCATCAATTGTATACGAAAAAGTGTCAAAAATTAGAATTTATCTCGCCCACCGCGAATACCGAGAGTCCGACAACGTACTAAGTACTGAGCCGCATCAATAATTTGCTTTTTTTAATGAGCCATGACCGGGTTCCCGATTTTCCCCGGATCCAGCTTGCAAATTATACGCGGTACGTTTTTTTAAGGCGAGCTTAATTATAGGCGCTTAAGCGCCAACGGTCGGCTCGGCATCCCTAAAAGGGCAATCAGTTTCCCCAATCGGCCGCTCGCGAGCAATTTTAATGGCCCACTATTGGTACGTGGAGGTGTTACGCGTGACGTAGACCCATAGCAACTGGCGTACGGCAGCAGCACGGATCTCTGGTAGCCAGGCTAGAGCTTGATATTGCGCTGTCAAGGTGGGCTACAAATGTTCAAAGTGGTTTCAGTTGCTTGCACATAATTGGAGATGATCAGGCTGAAGTCTGAGTCTGGGTCTGGGTCTGGTATTGGCATGTATATACACCAGCGATCGTTTAGAGTGTCGATATTTAAATTAATCTTATCGCAAACTTACACCAGCAGTCAGTACATAATAAGATTCAAATGTGAATTATATCATGTGGAAGCACTTAAAATCGTTTAGTAGAAATGCAAACTTATATCACGTGCAAGCCATGTGTGGCTAGCGTACAATTTCAGGCCGCATGCAGTTTGCCCTCTTCACGGCAGCGCGTGTGTATGTAACCTATAGAACAACACCAACAACCTAAGACGTTGTGCGTAATTCGCATAAAAATTCTCCGTTCTTATTTTACTCTAGATATAGACAAATAGCTTGCTCGGGACACACATTAAGCTCGCGCGATATGCGCGCTGTATAACAGCTGTATTTCACAGCCGTTTCCAGCGGAAAAGTCTGGAGCGTATTGCCGTTGGGCGAACATTTTCTTAATTGGAATGATGGAAAAATTTCCTTTTCGGGTTCAGGCTCCGAGCGAAATTCATGATTTCTATTTAATGCCAGTCAATTTATGGATAATGCCTTATCGCTAGTAGTCAATCCGCTTACCTATCCAGTTACCTCCGGTTAGCTCCGGAGTCCATCTGTTAACCCGTGCACCAGTAACAAGTAGTATGGCTTCACGGGCAGCTTGCCACTACGCCTCTGGCACAGGCTGGGGAACTTCCCATACCACAATGGACTTGCTTGGAGGGATCCTCACAGCTCAACTAGATTATGACGACTCTATAATTGTCTTATTGTAGCATACAAATCATAGATGTCTCTACACCCTCAAACCTGGTAACACATAACAGGTTAAGTGCCGAAAGCAAACCAGAGCTAAGACATTTTACACTTAATCAAGTACAAGGCAAAAATAGTGAACACGACCGTCAAAGAACTAGAGAAAGAACTAGAACTGCAAACACGTACATATATGTATTAGGATTTGGAGAAGTTGACTTAGTCGCGTCTATTTGTTCGTTAATGTTTGACATTGCGTTAGAGTAACTGGTTTAGTATATGCTTATATAAACTGTTGTTAAATGATACAAGCTTGGTCTTTAAGGAACAAATAGACACGACTAAGTCAACTTCTCCAAACCCTAATAATATGTGATGTTTGGAGAGAAAGTTTGGTTGACGCCGTCAACAGTACGGAAATGGAGAAGAAACCAACAGTCAAAATGAACTTGGACGAATGGTTCACCTTGACAAAGGAGTTCTTTTAAAGCTACACAAGATCAAACAACCCATTCAACTCCGTCGTGTGGAGTATTAAGAAGATAGACAAGATCGAAGATCTAACATCAGAGGGTTTAAAGGCAGATTTAATCAAGATCAAAGACAGCAACAAAGACATCATCACCGATAGAACCTTGAAAAATAGATTATATGGTGTAGTAGAAACCTCCCTCGATGCCATCCTCATGAAAATGGACTTAACTGAAGTGTATGGAAAAGCATTCGGCCTCTTACCGAATAAATCCAACAATGATCACGTCAAAGAAGTCATGAACTTGTGGACAGAAAAAGGCCTGGAGATTGGAAGCTACAAGGCCGTTGGTGTCACTCACATGCTTTATATATAATCAAGTAGTCTCAAAGCTACAAATGGTACTACGAAACAGGATTACTTCCTTTCAAACTACAACAGGCAGAGGATTCTCACAGTTTTGCCACTTTAAAAAGAAAGCACCAAGAAAAGAAGACTATCACCAAGGGTGACATGAAGGGCATGTGTATGCAGAAACGCGAAGCTAATAAGAGAAACCACTCTTCTACGAAGCTGATATAGAAAGGTCAAGGAACTTCTTTGCACCATTCATGACCCTCCTTGAAGAGAATTCTAAAAGAGAGATGTCGCATATTTTTCGGAAGCTCATAAACGAGCAATACCTGAAAAAAGAACCGATCGACTACGAAAAACTTTTCGAAGACAGCAAAAGCCCAATCATCAAACGCTTCTGTTCCCGAGTTTTGTTGTTTTTGCGACTTTGATTCTCGGATAGGACTGAATTGTACTATTGTGGTCAAACACGTTAGCAATTGTAATGTCCTCAATGAGTTTCATGATTGGAATCTTGCTGTCTGCTTCACTGAACGCTTCGAAGAGTTTTTCGTAGTCGATCGGTTCCTTCTTCAGGTACTGCTCGTTTACATGCTTCCGAAAAATATGCGACATCTCTCTTTTAGAAATTACTTGCAATCCAGCCATGCTCTGAACTATGTGGCTTAGTTCTAACTTATTAGCGGCCCGTAGACACGAAATTCACCTCACACCGGTCTGGTTAGAAATACATCTTTTATGAGCACATGTTCATTGCGAAGGTAAACTGTTTTGAAACCTTTAGCTACCCAACGCGTATTAATGGTAAATTGATTTTCAGCAATGCCGTGTACAGACGTGTTGGTCTAGGGTGGACAATTTTGTAACGATAGAGCAGGTTATATATTGAGAAGATTTGTTGGCTTTTAGGTAACCAACGGTGAAGATGGTCATGTGGACACATGACGCAGGTGGAGTAGTGTCACGACCAAAAATATTTTGGGAGACATTCTCACTCTACTAAGTGAGTGATCGCTAAGAGCGTTTAATCGCAGCTGAACAGTCTTTTCTAAAGTCCTATCAAGACTGAGTCAGTACCGTACGATATGTGCATAATGAAACAGTATCTACTTGCCTTAGTGGTTTATAGTTTGTAGAAACCACTATAGTAAGTGAAGCAAGATCAACTGGATTACCATAAATTGATGGGCCTGGATTATTTTGATTATAGATAGGGTAAAAACTTCTTCGGTTCTTGACTTTTTCTGAGATTCTTTGGAATAAAAATGTCGTCGAAAACATTTTGTAACATGTTAAGCTTTGGTAGTTTGGCATATATTTGCACAGTGTAGCCGCAAGTTCACTTTACGAGAGAAGAACAGGCAGAGACTTTACTGGTCACTAACGACACTATGTCGAGCTTCAGAGAATGCAAGCACAAGAGTGATATTTTTTCACTTTCTATGTCCAAATAGAAATGACCGGGCTTTTGATGTTTCTCTTCCAAACTACACTAGACCTGAATGCAGCCGTACTTTTTAAATGACAATATTATTTCCTTTAGTAAGCAAATAGTATTAGGGGGAACACATCTATACTTCAACAATGAAGGTCGAGCAAAATTAGAATGTTTCTTCAAAGCAAAGGTTACAACTGAATCATGATTGAAGAAAGTAAAATGGCTGAATTTGCAGCTATTTTGTACCGCAGTGCGGGACTACCAGCTACATTTTTGACGGAGGCTGACATTTATCCTCCGCCAGCTATCCAACTGCTCATGTTTTCTAGATTATGGGGTTTGGATTCTCTCTCAAACCGATAGGAACAATCCAGCAATTCTTTTTAAAACTAAATAGTTGTATAAAATGTCAGAGACTATGCCAGTATTTTTGACTACGTATCGCAATTATACTGGTGTCAATATGAGTAGCCTTAGTTATCTTCTACAAATTATCTGAATACCCCAACATCCTTATCTTATTTCCTGTGAAGGAGGTGAAGGTGATCAGGTCTTCAGCCGGTTACGATGACAGGTCGGTCCTTGGCATAAAATGTGTTCCCAATCGGGCAATAATAGTGATTATGTAAAGCAACATGCTTTTCTGCCGCTTCTCCAAAGCCAACAAATTATCAAACTAGCAGGAATCTGGATCGCGCTTAATCTCCGCTTTTCGCCGATGTTCTTTTTACGCTCGCCGGAACAATCATAAACCAAGCTCAGCGGCCATACATGAGGCAGAAAAAGCTCCAGGTGTTAACATCAGCGGACGGCCCTCTATATGTGATTTACAATTGCATGCATGTAAATTCATTTCCCAAACCTCATGGGCCATTTTCAAATATTAAAGATAATGTTTCATTGATTGCCACGTTACTCCGTCGCGGTCGGTGATAGGCATGTGCAAACCTTAATCTGCAGCTTATAAGTGCTCATCGATAATGTTTGCTTCCGATCTAGAATCGAACGGTGTGTTGATTTGTCGATATATCATTAATACAGGTATTACTGTTATGGCAGCTCATACTTAGTGGTTGATGTGCACATGCATATATGTTGTCACAAACAGTATAATATCCCACTCATAACTTGGATTCACTTGCGTGACAATATATTCAGAGTGGTCTGCATCTTACCCCGTATTATGGGTATACCGCTTAATGATCCGGCGCTGTACATAAAATAGCTTGCATCTTTAACTGATTCACAAGCTTGCATTATAACTTATTAATTACTGAGCCTCCATGGAATTGATATAGCTAGTTAGTTTTACCTTATCTTTATTTTGGAATTTATATGCAGGACCCGGTGAATGGCATAAAAAAGGGCCGATCTGGCAATTGCTCGAGGACCAGAAAATGTGCATGCAAGCGGGCAGTTGGATAAGTCATCTCAATTGGGTTCTCGTTTTTTTCATAGTATTCTAGCTAAGCTCTGTTGGAATTTAATATTACAACTCACATCAAACTGTCCTGATGCTAACAAATCTTCAACTTCAGCATGTGATCTGATGAAACAAGTTAAAAGCGGCCAGATGCACTAGCGATCGAAGTCGACTCGATCGTCGATCGATTTATCGTCTGCCAGCACCCAGCCATATATTAATTATACACGCGAGCTGAATTTGCGAACGCACCTTAAAAGGAATTTATAACCCCGCGGTGTTTGAAATATAGCCGAATTACTATGTGAAAACTGCCAGATTGGGCAATATTGAGTGCCGGTCGCCAATTGCGCTTGAAGCAGCAATTGCCGAATTTTGATGCACATGCACACACATGCGTCGTTGCCAGCATGCACGCAACAACTCTAACGCCGGCAGGGAATCAACGCGTAATTACATGCACACACACACACACACATCGATGTGGGACCGGCGCACACATGTATACTCCCGGTAGTTAGATTCAAGCTCCGGTACGGCCCCCGCGGGCGCCAGCAGCTTGAGCTGTACATAAACTAAAGCTCTATATCAGCTATAGCTGATAAAAGACCCTTATATATGCACATGATATTAAACAATTATATTTGAGTCGAAATCGGCACGCTCTCGGGACATGGGGTGTCGCCATGCGCTGATATTCAACAATTTTTTATTGTGAACCGCCGCGATCGTATATACAGCACATCGATGTAGATAGAGTAATATACCTAATCATGGGCTGTTAATCTACTCATGAGGTCATATGTCCAACCCGATATGAACCAACAAACTGTCGATTTTTCGATATCAGTTGTAAACAAACTACTTGAGCCATATACGCGGGCAACCGCTATACGTTGGACGTAACATAGATTATGGCTGGCAGGTAAATTTCAATCTGCAGTTACGATTTATGTGTGTGCAGTACACATGTGCAGCTATGTACGGTCCGGATTTACTTCCAGTGCACCGGCACTCTGGCCTGCCGTAGTTATAGACAGCGCCCACATGCACATGTGCGTGCATCGTCGATAAGACTATAAGCTGGTGCCCCATTTTGTAAAAAATTAGCACAGAAAACGTTGGGCTGCATCGCGCCGCTCTCTGGCCAGCGCAGAGCGGCTTTTCTCGGTCACCGGCCTATGGACGCTTTAATCTTTAACATGAGTGCGCAGTTGTCATAGTCTGTCACACCGGTCACAGCGGTCCCTATAAACGCCTGTAACGGTACGTATTTAAGCACCCCGCATGCCTCCCTTGTTGTTTGACGCCACACCATCATTCCGGCCCGATTGTTATGAAACTATAAGACTGACTCTTCGTGCCCATGCTCCCCATCAACCATAAAAGCTAACACTGCTCTGCGTTTTTTCAACCACATTCCCGCAGCGCCAGTATAATTAACATTTCCGCCATCGCCCGTTTCACGTTAATAGTTAAAACGGCCCCGTTTCCCGTTATCTGCGCCACGAAAAAAACTCACGCATATAATTCATACAGTCATTGCAAATTCTGCGTCCATCTATCCTCATAGACACTCCCAATACACACCAGTACACTACAGTGCAGTTCACGACGCATCACACAACATACTAGGCCCTAGACACTATATCACTCCTTTCAACAACGCAGGCCACCGGATGACCACACAAATGACACAAAGATCTATCCCAGCTTCCATACGAGATAACCCTGCAGGTTCAATTGTACAGCCTATCCCTGTACAACCACCTCAGCATATCAGCACCACTTCACCGGTGCCCAAGCTCAGAGATGTGTTGAACGACCGCGTGAATCCTGACTGTTGCTTCTCTAAGATCAACTTTCTGAAGTTTCTCGTGGACAAGCATTGTATCGAAAACTATGAATTCTTCTCAGAATTAAGCTCCATAATAGATAACTACCAAGTTTTCAAGCGTTATAACTCCACATCTGAATGGTTCTGCATCTACAATCAATACATAGAGAATGAAACTATTAACCTTCCGGCATCTCTGGTATTAGAACTTTCCAAAAAACAATTGCCAAGTCTGGCTAAACTTCAAAAAATTGAAAAAATCATCTTAAATTATCTTTTGGCTTCTTACTATGAGTTCCTCACAGCAACTAAGGCGGAAAACTCAAGATCAACATCTTTCTCTTCTACTGCTACGAATACGCAATCTCCAGATTCAACGTCGGTCTTCAGCTCACTTTGTGAAAAGAGTACATTGGACACCATCAATAAGCTGAACCACGGTGTTCTCGACAATCTGAACAAGAGTCAAAACACAGAAATGCAAGAACGTCGTCATTATCACGAATCTTTAGCTGAATCTAACGATAACCACTATCACGATGATGACTATGAGTTTGATGACGATGGTAACAACGGATCATATGATGATGACGAGATTGAAATCCAAACAGAAACAATCAAATCTTATTCCATGAAAGGAACTGCGCGTACCATTTCTGCGAAAGCCATGGAACAAGTGGAAAGCCAGGTTGGTTCAATGAGCCTATCTGAGAGCCCTAAAACTCTGAATAGGGACGATCCGAATATAATTATGGATAGCAGAAGGGGCAATGGTGTACATAACGAATTTATGGATTCGTCTAGCAGTTCCTTCTCTACAGGTGCTACAGTATCTGACAAGCTCGATTGTCCGACAATGACATCACTGCATGCACCACCTCATTCAGCAGCGACTGTAGATCTCACATCCACATCCACATCTACAACTACAACTACAACTACAACCACATCCGCAAAGGTGATACCCGCAACGGACTCAACTTCCACGTCCCGAACAACGAAAGAACCGAAATCATGGAGCAATTTTGCTAAAAAACTCAGCTGGAAGCGTAGATCCAATGCTGACTCCCTCAGCTGATTAATCACGTTATCAGCCGTGCAATTCACCTCATCATCAGGCAACGTTTTTCTCTTTTCTCCTCTCCTCTCCTCTCCTTTCCCCGTGCCCGCTTTATAGACATTGCACCGGATACTAATAGACTTTACTATACGTGTATTATAAGATAATACTACCAATTACATAAATCTCGCCGACTCCTCACTCATTAAAGTTACGTTCTGATTCTCAGTAGAACTGACTTGATTTGAGTTTTCCTTCCCCACCATGTGTGCGGACCCTTTCCCGTTTTCCGTTCTCTGTTCTCCGTTCTCCGTTCTCCCTCCCCGTATCCGACGTCCGCGCCTGGCCTGGCCTGGCCTACAAAGAGGACAGCTTTGCGGGGCCACCCCATAGCTATCAAACCATTGGGTACTAACTAAGGTGCGGGTGTAGAAGATATGGCGGCTTATCTATCTATCTATCGTATCTGTCAGCGGAGTACCACGTCATTCGCAGTTCCACATCTATTTACTGTACATAAAAGACACCCCTTCCCCCCACTCCCCCGCCATCTGAATTTCACAATTGCAAGCTCAAAATAGCGCCACTACGGTACAACAGAAACCATATTAACAACAATAACAACTACTGCATTTGAAGGCTCTTCCAACCACAAAAGATGTCAAAAATATCTTATTACTGTCCATTTGATGACAACACCAAGATTATCCGCATTCCGACGGAGACTAACAAAATCTACACTCAGATTTTCAACGACAAGGATGCCAATTCAACTAAGAGAAACCCATCGAAAGTGTTCAAATTCGCCAAATGCAAAACATCCGAACCAGCCGTACATCGTAATTCCAAGGCTTATAAAGCTGGTAAGAACACATTTTACAGAGCTAAGGATGTTTGGGAATTTGATAATGTCGGCGTCTCCAAACCTCCATCTGACTTGCGTAATGCGGAAATAATGAAATTGGAGAGTGAAGAGGGTGACGTGCACAATTTCGCAGTCGTCAGATACCTAGTTTGTGGACATTGTGATCAAGGTGCATTTGGATTTGGTGGATACTTATTAAATCACATTGATGAAGAGGAGGAACATGTGGAGATTGGATATGACTTGGCAAAGGTTAGTCCTAATGACTTGGTTTATTTCTTCTACTTCTAAATTGCTGGCACTTGCATGTGCATTGACTCAATTAACTAATAACTTAAGACTCTAATTTATTATATGATTTTTCCTATGTACCCTGTGTCTTATAGTTTTTAATACGATATATGGTGACGATTTTGAAGGTGTGTCAAAGTATTCAGGAACCTGAAAGTTGCTTGCAAAGCTCATCCACCCACATCGGTGACAATATATAATTGGAATATAGGGATTCGTTAAACTATATAATAAATAGGAATAATAAAGATGATCTTCATGAATTATAAATGGAATGTACTGGAAGAAATA
>JAMYHI010000433.1:0-15207 GCA_025531525.1 Pichia sp. P7020A | reverse complement strand
TAACGTATAAGTTTCTTGCACCAGAGTTGTCTGCACAGTTCATAACTGCACCAACTGGTAATGCAAGCTGTAGAAAATAGAAAAGGGTGAGAGCTATGTTAGTATTTGTTTCAAGTGTTACTGTGATGAACGAAAGCTGCATGAAGTGATTGTTTTTAATTGTTTGCGTCAAGCGCTCGTGCCTTAGAGTTCTCATGTGGATGAAGAAAATCTCTATCCGGGTTATCATAATAGAGTTGTTAAACTGTTACCGTGAATCGCTTGCAACGAAAGGAGTAGGTTAGAATGAAATGGCATATAATAAGCATGCCATAACCACTAACTAATCCTCATTCGTTCTGCTGTGAAATAACCATCTGAGATTCAACTTCTTCAACATAAAGACATATCCGATATTTCTCGTATTTCTGACACAGGGGTTCTCTTGAATCACAACTTGTTCCTCACATTGACAATCATATTTATCTTGTCTGCGATTGACGTAAAAGATCGTCACTCTTGAAAGTGATGATTTTTCAAGCTTTTCTTCGTTTCATTGGTAAATTCTTTAAATTATACGTACAGACATTCTGAACTTCGTACCTTGAGCACCGGAACCAGACATTTTGCTATGTGAATATGTGTGTGTGGTATTCTAGCCTTTCAAAAGCCTTTCAAAGACAGCTATACACATCTAATGTTAAAACGTCACTATAAGCCGTCAAATCTTCAATACTACCCTCAACACTATGCTTCGCCCCTCTCCCAGGTCCAATCCTGCAGACTCTCCGGCTGCTGGCTCTGGCCCCGTTCGCAGTCACACGGCTAGGGCAGCTCTCGCGAAAACTGGAAAATTCTCACAGTGCGAGCTGAAAACTCTTGTGCGTCCTTTTCCGAATTCCAAACCCTCGCTCAGGGCACGTGCAATCAAAGGGCTTAGTTAGGTTTTTTGGTGAACAGCGGTAGATAGATGAAATACGCGGATATCTTATCATAGCTCCTAAGAGATTAAAGATCATCACTAGTGTTCGGAGTTGCTCCCCATCAGCGGCTGATTGAACAGACATCGCATATATAAGGCTTCATACTATACAGTTAACACATTTTATTTAGATTTTCACTCTGGCAGCTAGTGGTGGTTTTCAGGGCTGTACAATTCCCGAACGTAGTTTTGAACATAGACTGCAACCCTTCTGAATCTTCTCTCACTGTACTTACGAAAAATACTTGGATGATGAGTCTCCGCATTTAGACAACACTCCAGTAGCACTTCTGCGATTGGTATTAGTTGTTCTTCGACGTATCCGGTATAATAAACATGTTGTTCTGTCCATTCCAGACTCCCAAGTGCTCGGCGTGCAAGGTATTGGGAGCCGGCTGCAATCCAGCTAGTAGGTGACGCGACAAATCTGGCATCCATGATGGTCACTTCAATAAAATATTTAGCCATAGTTCTAATATCATTATCATAGTCATCGGCCTTGGATCCTCGTCTTAGAAAGGACATTGGACCTGGCCAACCAAACTCAAACTCGAGTGTTTCGACCATAAACTTTTCTGCTTTCAGGAAGGAAGTCTTCTCTTCCTCATAATTTTTACCAATCATATATACCATTTGAGAAACTGTTGGAACATTGATTTCCTCGTATTTGGCAGCAATAAGCAGAGCAACAGCAGCACAAAGGTGGAATCTTGATAAAGAAATTGCCTTTCTACTTAAGAATCTGTCTATAATATTGACAGATAAATATAAGGTTTCAGGTAACAGATTGAATCTTCCATGAAGTTGTACCAGCCAATCCATGATAACAGCTCTGTTTTCCCATCTCAAATCATCCTGAGGGTGGTTCATGTACGCAGGGTTTGGCCTATATTTGAGTTCCAAGTCGTGTAAATAATTGAAGATCCTGTTCCCATATTCAGCTACCATCGTGATATCGAAAGTGTCCTGATCATTAGGATCAAGTTCCTCTCTGGAGTACTTCTGATACACTCTGTCGATGATTGCGCGTGTTCTTTTGGTCACAATTGGTGACATGGGAGCAATGTCCAGATCTTCATATTCTTCTTCATCGTATTCGACGTCGTCAACATCAGCATCAACTTCAACCTCATTAGCATAATCCTCATCTATTATATTTTCCTGTTCTGGATTCACATTGGATGTATCCATTTGAATGTCCAAATCGGAGGATGTCGAAGTCGACTTCACGAGTTGGTTTGATTGGTTGTCAATTAGGACGGGTATCTTGGATTTGAATTGTTGTTGGTTTTCCTGGTGGGGGTTAAAGTTTGCTTGATGTTGTTGGCTGCTCTGATTAACTGAAGGCAGGTGTTGGGATGAGTTCAATGCACTATCTGGTACCACACCGAGAACTGTACGTTTAGAGGCATTTGTAGACTGAATATTGGCAGAAGTTGAAACTCCTTGGTATGATCTTGCCTTGCTGGTTTCTGTGTTGGTCTTGGACGACAGCACTTGGTTGGTGTTTTCATCGTTCACTATTTGTGGCTTTGCAGAATTCCTTCTTAGCATGATGTTGATTGGATAATAATTTAGTGATGGATTGTTCCGATTGTAGATATCAAGTCAACTTATTTGATATTGAGAAGATATACGAGAAGACGCTGGTGTTATGAGCGTGGATTAAGTATTTGGTGACTACTTGATTTGATGCTATGCGTATGTGAATAGTGATGTGATATGATAACTAGTCAAATGTAACGGTTTCGATGAAAGTGTTACTAACCGCTAATTAAAGAGATAATGGGTGTCTGCACAAGGAGATGTGACGAGTAACTTGGCTATGTACCTGAGTTAATGATCTTTGAGTAAATGAATGAACGAGTCCTAGTCGCGTAAATGCTTAGGCGATGTAAGAAACTGATTGATGGGTATAAGATTTGACCTGATAACTAAGTAGTCAGGTAGAACGGTGGGTAATTGGAAGATCAACGGTGTGATGCCTTGAGTAGAAAGGGAAACAGGGATAGATCTGAGAGAAATCGAAAAGCAGACAAAGACCAGTAAACAAAGTGTCGCAGGTTGCAAGATGCAAAAATATAGCTAAGAAACAGGCTAGCAGCAGTTGTCAGCGTGTGTGCCCAAAACGGAAAATGTAGAGCAGTCAGGCGTGCTCTTCCCTGCAGGCAGTAAACAACAACAACCCGGCCTGTGAACCGTAAACCGTAAACCTGAAGAAGTCCTTAAATTTCAGCACAATAGGATTGTTGTTTACCTTTTCCCAGAAGGGGAAGGTGAGCGCGCCCACTGCGCAGACCGCGTTGCGACGCGTCGGAAAATTGGGCAATTCCAAATGGGGTAATTTTGCCGAGCATGATTTTCGTCTTTCGAATCGAGATTCCTCAACATTTGAACATCAAATTCTGTAAAAAAAATTATTTGCGGCTAGCTGAAACTTTTCATTAAAGCACAACGAGAGGAATACGGGGTTACCTTCATCAAAGCAAACAAGGCGTTATTCGATCAATGTTTATGGATTCAAAAAAGTGTATTGAAGAGGGGGATTTAGTGCTAGTCTATGTCTCCAGAACTATCATCAAACCAATCTATGTCACCCCTGGTAAGCACTTTAATACCAGGTTTGGTTCTTTCCCTCATGATTCAATGATCGGTTTAGAATTCGGATCCCAGATCACAACACCAAAGGACCGTGGCTTTGTGTACCTTCTGAAACCAACACCAGAACTTTGGACCATGTCTTTACCACACAGAACGCAAATTGTCTACACCCCAGATTCCAGTTACATTCTACAACGAATGGATGTTCGTGTAGGATCTAGAGTCATTGAAGCTGGTACAGGCTCAGGTTCTTTTACACACGCTTTTGCGAGATGTGTCAATACAGAGGGACAGTTGTTCAGTTTTGAGTTTCACGAAACTAGATATCAGAAAGCTCTTGAAGAATTTACGCTACATGGATTATCGAACGTTACCCTCACACATCGGGACGTCTGTAAGAACGGCTTTGATATTGAAGGTACTGTGCTAGATGCAGATACTGTATTCCTTGACTTACCATCACCATGGGAAGCAATACCGCATTTGAAAAGAGTTCTCACTACCGAAAGGAAAGTTGGAATTTGTTGTTTCTCGCCATGTTTTGAACAGGTTGTGAAGGCTGTTGAGGCGTTACAGGAAGATGGGTGGCAAGGAGTAGAGCTGACAGAAGTACAGGGAAGAATGTTTGAGTCTCACAAAGCCATGAAGAGAGAAGTCGATGATGCTGTGAAACGTTTGAAATTTGTCAAGGAAAAACAACGTGAAGGTTTAGAGCTCATAAAAGCTGGCAAGCATCCAAGAAAGGAGGAAAAGGATAGAGATTATGGTTTCAATCCGTTTGGTAAAGGTAAAAGAATCATGGAAGGCGAAGAAGGATTTGAGTGGTTCGATGTCTCTAGACTCGAAGCTGAGGTCAAAACGCATACATCTTACCTCGTTTTTGCCTACAAGCTACCAGAAATTGTGCCACCTCAAGCAGAAACTACCGCTCCATCCACCAGTTAATCCAACGTGTATCTTTTAGCTTATAATTCGCATATCCTCGTAACTTTAAACCCCACATATTGCGTAATCATTGGAAAACCCTCAGCGAGTTATCCGGGGAGCGAAGACCGAGGAGCCGAACTTATATCTTAAATCATGAAGGCTGGTTCCTCCTCTTCCGTCAACTCCGACCTTCCCGCCCTCATATATAACCAACTTTCGACACAAGCCGGACAGTTCTACTCACTCCCAGCAATGTCTATAGGTTTTCTCAAAACTCTGATAAGGCCAGCCATATCAAGACAGCAGGCGTGCCTACCTGCGGTTCAGTCCATAAACTGGCCCTTGAATGTTAGGTTTCTCTCGACAAGAGGAAAGCAACTGTTTCACCTCCTCAATTCCAACCCATCATTGGTCACTCACACCACATTCACATCCCAGATAAGTTCAACACTGATCAGAACATTTGCAACAACTTCTAGAGCTCTATATTACTACCGAGATCCGAAGAATCATGTCGTTGGCGGTGGTCTTTTGAGCCGTGCATGGTCCAGAATACCTGATGGGATCAAGCTACTGGGTTTGTTTGGTGTGTCATCATATCTAGTTATCTTTGTTGCAGTTCCTATATTGGTGATGGTTGTTCCGCCTCTTATTCTTGGTGGGTGGTTGTTTGTTAGAATAAATCGTTACCTGAGAAACAGGGCAATGAAGAGAAGATGGGAGAGCATTGCAGATTCCACCTTAGTATATTATCCACATACTGAGGCTAGAACAAACCTTTTTGTTCCACCTCCTGAGCAAATCAATGGTGGATTGGCTAATTTTGAAATCAACAGAATCCTAGATGCATTTTGGAAAAATGAACACGGTATTGCTAACTACTTCAAGATCGAAGATATTGACAATTTGGCACTAGGAACTTTGGAAGCCGTTGAGTACTCGTACAACTCTACAAGTGTTGTTTTTGCAGATGATTTCTCGATAATGGTTGTCCAGGAAAGACCGCTATACAACAAGGCTGTCAATAAAGAGATTGCTAATGTTATCCTGACTTTGAAAAGTTTAGAGAAGCCTCGATATGAAGACGTCGACCCGAGTGCTAATATTGGCAAAAGCTTAGTTGAAATTGAAATAATTCCACGAGCATTATTTGCCAAATCCTTTGTCTTCAAGACGCCTTCTGTGAGTACAAAGAACCGCGATGATGATGGTACATACGATGATGATAATACGGATGACGATGGGTTCATCAACGTCAAGGGTAAGACTACGGTCTTGTGAATGCTTCTCGCAGTTGACATCTGATCTATGATACCTGATCTCGGAACTCTGAACCCTGACCTCTGTACATGTTTTCTTTCCTAAAATGACTTTGATTAGTTAGTTCTACATACACATATAATTCTACTGACGTTTGGAACTCTTGTAGTGCTTCACTTAATCTGAAGTTCTTGGCTTCTTCTTTTCTGCCTCTGCAGCCTTCTCCTCTTCAATTTCCTTCACTATGACCTCGATTTCTTCGATGGACATGGCTCTTGGGGTTGCGGCTGGCTTCATCACGGATATTTCGATATTCTTAGCACCTGTCTGCACGACTTCCAACAAAGCCTTAATGGCAAGTTTTATAGTTGCAGCCTCATCGAGCACTTCGTCTGCTGAGTAGTTCTTCTCTAAGAATTCTCTCACTGTCTTGCTACTTCTTCCGATAGATTGAGCCTTCCAAGCTGAGTATATTCCCGAGGGTTCAGTTTGGTACAACTTTGGCACATTATCATTTTCATCGAAACCTGCAATCAGTGTGGAAATACCGAAAGGTCTAGCACCACCACTCTGAGTGTATCTCTGTTGGACACCTGCCACGTACCTGGTAAGATATTCGACACTGACCGGATCCTCCAAAGTCAATTTGTGAGATTGTGCTTCAACTCTGGCCTTATCAATCAAGACTCTCGCATCTGCATTTAAACCAGCGAACGCAAGTTGCACATGATAGTCAATCTTATTTATCTTAGTTGGGTTGATCCTTGGATCTTGTAACTTCAATGTGGTTCTTCTTTCGCATGCAAGAACAACGGTATCTTTTCCCTTGACACCAACTGCACACGTACCTCTCTTGACTGCTTCGAGTGCATACTCGACTTGGAAAACGTGACCGTCAGGACTGTTCGATAATATCAGTAAAATAGAGATGTTGTGACGTTAGTATATGATGACAATGTATGACCTCAACTGGACCTTCATGAACAATCAGCCTGTAGATGTTGCTCGCTCGGATATCAGTATTGGTATTGGTATTGGTGTTGATATTAATGCTTTCGGTTGATTCATCGTACGTACCTGAAAATGGACAATGCACTGTCGTATCCACTCATTGTTTATATTTGATTGGGTTGTTGGGGCCTACTTGAGGTGTGCTGGGAATACAAATCGCAAAGAGCCAACATTCCGTCATTTGCCTTCAGAAGTCGAGATTTCACGTTTGAGTCCCGTTCTACGCTTGATCATGATTTCTTCCTCTGGCAGCGCGCTGAAATTTGATTTGAGACTGATGAGATCACCAATTGCCAACCTTGTAATTCTTTTACTAAATTCATTTCTTCTGTGACAATGTCTCTTAACAACGCTATAGCAAACATCGGCTAGAAAGTAGACTTTAGTGGCTACTGGTTATTACCAACTGGAACTCAGGGATGTTGAACGGCGATGCGCCGAAAGAGAGTGGAAATGTGTCCCAGATACTAACAGAAGGAATATTTCCATCACCGGAGACAATAAATCTACCGGAAAAGCCCACGATACAAGTTGTAACAAGTGGGAAGGTCATCAAGCACGATCAACAACAACAGAAAAAGCAACAAAATCAGAATAAGAAACAACAGAAGCAGAAGCAGAAGAACAAACAGCCGCGAGTACCCACATCTGTGCCGAAAAAGGACCACCATCAACGTGTCACCTACCTATATAAACTTGGCAACATGATGGCATTTAAACAACTTCAAAGAGAACTATCGAATCCGAACAAGGCCTCCACGGACACTTTATCACGAATGTATCTGAACCATATGGACCTTGTAAGTAAGAAGGCAGTTTTAAAGTTACATCCAGACATCAAACGAACAGTATGCAAAAACTGTTCAAGGTTGCAGATCGAAGGTGTCACTAGCACCATGCGTATTGACAATACATCGAAAAAGGAACTCGCACAATGCGACGTCCTAGAACATACATGCATTTGTGGGAATGCAAAAAGGTTCCCCGTTGGGAAAGACCCTTCATACACGCTTTTCAGCGAACGTGAGGACGTACTACATGAGATGGCACCGCGAAAGTAGCCATCAAGTCATTATCCATTGGCGTTCGTATTGAGAAGACGTTGTTAGTTGGTTACTTAGTCAGTTATCCTGTTTAATATAATACAAAAGAGCGGGAAGCTATGCGATAAAGGTGAGATTGGCATTCAGTCGTTTATTTCACGTATGCACCCAGTTGTGTCATTCTGGCATCAACGGCATCTGCAACAGTTTTGTTTTCTCTGGTATCTTTCTTAAATTGCAAGTAAGTCTGAGCAAAGTCGATGCGTTCCCAGCCAGCAATGGCATCATCTTCGATATCAATATCCACATCACCAATCATCAATAAGTTTTCACCCCTAATGACGTAAATCTGTGAACGAGTACTCTCTGCGTATTGTTTGGTTTCGGGCCTGTAAAGACGTTCCACACCATCGTGAATGACCAAGTTTCCGAATTGGTCGAAGGTACGTAACACTCCAATGACGGAACGGCCATCCACTAAGGTTGCGCATACTTTACGGTCAACAAACCCGATGATGGCTGCAGCCGTTGTGAATGGGTATGATTGCAAGTAGATGTCTTCCTGAAACATGATGTGTGTGCGTGTGTGTGTGTATGTGTATGCTGCGGTAATGTGTGAAGACTTAGAAAGGGTGCAGATGTACTACTGTTGAAGAACATGAACTGAAGAATGAAGAATGATGCCAGTGAGAGAAGACTGAATTTGGAAATGAGTGAGGTTCAAATCTTCGATATTAGAGAATTGGTCCCAGAGACCAGAGACACTGCGGGAGGATTACCGGGCTGCGTGTGATGCGAACACCACGCTATGTACACACGTATATATATAGGGATAGAATAGGGTAAGCTTAAGAGCTGGGGGCAATCACAAGAAGTTACTAGCTTTTCTTCTGTACTCGTTACAGTCTCTGAGCCATTGTCTGTAATCCTTCAAGGAGCCAATCTTTTCACCGTAATAGTCTGGAACTGGGTTGTTCATGCTCTGTCTGGAAGCGTCAACACGCATCTTGGCAATGTGTTTTAAGAATAGTTTCTGTTTCGTCCTGTAAGCAGACATTTGGCTTCTGTTGATGATGGCGAAAAGAGGGTCACCCACTAGAGTTGGGCCTAACATGAAACCGACAAACCCAGTACATAGAATGGCACCAACATAGACAGTGAAAATGTCGAGACCAAATAGGGTCTCAGTGGGGTCAATCTCGATCTGTGAGAAGTATGAGAAGGAACCCGCCATGGTGAATAATGCGGCAATGACGGAGCCGACACCGCCCAGGCGTCTCTGTTGCTTTCTCAGAGCAAGAAATTGTTCCCATGTCATCTTCTTGGCAAGTTCTGCTCCCGTAATATTAGCAGAGGTGGAGTTGAAACGAGCAGATCTAAACGCTCTGGCGATGTTCGCCGTGGTAGTATTAATGGCGGTGCTGGATCTCGCCTTCAAGCCGAGGCCAAAGTTGATGCCGAGACCGGAACGTATGCATCTCTGTGCAAACATGTTTATTGTGAAATGCGGTGGTGGTTGTAACAAAAGGAAGAGCCAAGGACTGAACAACGGGCCTGTTCACGAGCAACATGTGGCAGCTCAGCACAGTACGACTCAGTTCAACTGAGCGACTGAGTGAATACAGCTCAGCTCAGCTCACAATTCATGTCGCGCTTCGTCTCGAATCGCCTTCTCGGCTATTTGCTATTTGCTATTTGCTATTTCGCTAGTCGGACCACACAAGAACACTACAGCGGGTTGGGGGATTTGAATTTAGTAGCCAACAATACGATTAATAGAGCAGAAACGGTGTCAAGTGCAAGAATGGATTGGATATAATGTAGAAAAGAGCTATAAAGGCAGATAGGTAATGCTAGTTAGGTGTCAGTAGTCGATGCAAGAGGTATTCCCAGTGAGTGAGTAAATGAGTGAGTGGGTGAGCTAGTGAATGAGTGCGCCATCTCTTTACTCTTCAATGCGTTCTAAGCATTCTGGAATCTTCTCCATTGGGAAGTCCTCATAGATGATTTTGTAAGTGACTTCAAACAATGGGAAGTTTTGGACCTCACCTTGCTTCGTGAGGAATTCATGAACCTCTTTTGCGGTGTGAATACCTTGACAACTTTGACCATTAAGCAACTTCTTTTCAGCCACTTCTGCAGGAACCTTGTATGTTGCCATGTAACAACCGACACGCACGTTACGACCACCGGAACAAGTGGTGATAAGATCAGCCACACCTGCGGATTCGTTCGTAAACGTATTGACTTCAGTAGTCTTGAAGAACTTCTCTGCAAATTGAATGGTCTCAGATAAACCAATTCTCATCACTGCAGCCTTAGCATTATCACCCCAACCGAGACCGTCAACAAAACCTGTAGCCATGGAGACGACGTTCTTGAGGGCACCAGCAATAGAGATACCAGCGACATCGCTAATAACTCTAACGTGGAAATAAGGTCTGTGGAAAAGACTCTTAAGAACTTGATGATCGATATCAAGGCCCTTACCTCTGAAATCGGATGGCATTTCATATGCAACGGTGGTTTCAGACCATTTACATTGTGCAACTTCTGGTGCCAAATTTGCACCAGAGAGGGCACCACAGTGAATACCCAATTCTTCAGTGATGACAGTGGAAAGCAGCTTACAACCGTTAGGGGTAACTTGAAGACCCTTTAAACAAGAGATAGCTCTTGCATTTGGATTCACCTTACCCTTCAATTGTCCCAGGATTCTTGGTAAAAATTGATGTGGGATGTTAAAGATCAGAACATCTGCATCTGCACATGCTTCAATAAGGTCTGGTACGGCAACGACGTTTGCAGGAAGCTTGATACCTGGTAAATATTTGACGTTCTCATGCTGAGTATTTATGATTTCAGTGAGCTTTTCACCACCAATGAGTTCTTCGTAAACCCACATCTTAACAGCTTTGCGGAATTGTCTTGGTCTCTCAACTGTGTTCTCGGCAACAACCTTAGCAATTGTGGAACCCCAATTACCGGAGCCGATAACGGTGACGTTGAAAGGTCTCTCTGGGTAATCTTCTGGTGCGAGTGCGGTACAGTCTCTTCTGCTTGGAGCCATGGTGGATGCAATGGAAGAGAGTCTTTCTTGTGGAGATACCATTTTTGTATAATTATTCTTTTGAGTGGAAGTAGTAGTAATGTGGAATAAGTTAATTCTGTTGTGTAGAGTGGCGAGTTTGAACTTGGCTAAGTATGTGTAGACTGTAGACAGGTTTCTCTTTGTTGGTAACATCGAACAAGTAGTATTGATGGGGAATAGGAGAGTTAGATGATTGCCGACTTGAGCAGAGAAGAGGGCGGATGGACCTCTATTTAAACCCGTAGCATGAACAGGAAAGGGATTTGCAGGAAGGCGAGAAAAAGAAGCTGAAAAGGAAAAGGGAAAAGCAATAGGAAAAGATAGCACCCGCGTTCCGTACTATGACGGTGTCGGAAACGCCTGGAAAAGAAATTATGAGACTGGGGGGCGGAGCTGAAACTGATACGTACGTATTTGCAGCGGAAAAATCCGGCGAAATTCAATTACGTAGCCGACCCGTATACAGCTTACGTTGCCACACAGGGGGTCTACGGCGGCGGCGGGTCCGGCGGTGTTCTTTCTTGTCGATGACGTCGTTGGGGTGTCGACTACAAGCTGATTGACACTACGTATACTGTATACGCTGTGTCCGCGTCGTAAGCTGTACACACTGGCTATAGTAGTCGACATTGCAACTTTGCTGGGTGGCTCGGGGACCGAGACCGAGGAGCACGTTTGGCCGAGGCTGTCCGTCTGCCCCAGCAATTTTCTTGCACGGGATTGGAAATCGGAAATTGTTTTGCGGAGGGCGGAGGGCGGAGGGCGAAGGGCGAAGGGTGGAGCGCGGAAACAGGCCGTGCTCAGAGTTGGAAATCGTCGACGCGTCGTCCGTGGTATAACTGACCGCTGTCACAGCTCGGAATGACGTCAGGACGGTGTCATTCCGAAATAATTTGCGCCCCATTACGACACCATAACCGGACCCGTATCCGTTACGCTTTCTCTTAGACAGCGGCTTATCGTTCAAGACACTTTTTCAAGGATAAGCATACAAACGTCTCCTGAACCTTTGTTGGAACAAGCTCTTATCTACGCGCTCTGCTCTTACGCACCCAATGGGCACCTATTGGCTTCTAGCTCCTTACTCCCATTACAACTACATGTTATTGAGCAACTTCTGATAATTAACGGAATCCGCGTAAACTGCCGGCTCTTTGCGTTCCAGCCCCACGCAGTGGTCCCACTAACAATATTCATGTGGAGTCCCAATTTATTAATCTAGGCAACCGGAGCTCTCTCTAAACTGTTCTGCACAGCTCATGCCTATAAGCGCTGCATGATGAACAGTGCGCGAAACCCAATCCGGCAGTTGCCTATTTGGGAGGCCATGCAATGACTCGCCAAATATCTCGGAGTCCGGATTATCTCTATGTAGCTTTGACAGTGAGATACCGGATAAGCCCTAGACCCTAGCTAGCTAGTCATCAACATCTGCCGGAGTTGGTTTTTCCGTAGCGATACCGGAACATGCATGTAACTCAGGCGCACGCACATGTTTCGGACTGTTTACCCACATACATGAGCATACACATGCATGCGTTCATGCTGTGCGGAGAAATGCAGTGCAGTATAACGATGCCAAACCTTCACGATCGATATGTGTGTATAGTTGGCCAGGTATTTTGCAGTAATATTGCTTATATGGCCAGGGTTAATCCGAAGATGTTTTGACGTTTGGCTAACCGGTTACCTCACTTACTAGTCCTAGTTGTATCCATCCACTCAACGCGTGTACCCCTCTGTTGCCTTAGGTTGGTTGAAGGTGACTCAGCGGCATAGCTCCGTTGCAACATATTGCGGCATGTTGTTATAAACCGAATTATACACTGGGATTGAATACCTGATACTGGGAACTGGGAACTGGGAACTGGGAACTGGGATTGACACAGCTCACCTCACTAAAACCGTTGTCAATTGGAGGTCTTGCGGACCGTAAAGGTTCTAGGAGGCGGGAACCAGCCTTGTCCAGACTTGACTTGCGGGCTCTCTATATCCAGCATAAGTAATGGGCTATCTCGGACCACCTTCACGTCAACATTCAATTTGAGGTCAAATTCGATGAAAATCTTGAAAAGATAAGAAAATTTGGATAGGAGATAGGAGATACAAAGGTGGAGAAAGTTTCATTTCGGATACATATCGCGGACCGACTATTTAAGATCTGGGGTAGTCTATCTCTTCAATTATAGAAGAAAACTCCCTTACATTATGTGATGATTCTTTCGTGTAACACATACCAATTAACTATGAGGGAAAGTCTTCAGCAAGCAATCTTACGACATTCCAAGCGTGTTTCAGGTTCTTCCAATGTCAAATTTGAGCCCTTGGAGATTATGATTTATAGCGGCATGTTTACTGATGCTGGCTTGACGATGGCCATAGCAATTAACGCATGGGAATGAAGACGTAGCACCATTGAAGGAAAGGGCAGCATCTACACTTGTGTCAGTACTGCTTACTGCCTCAAGTACCATTATTGTGCAGGCATAACAGGATTGAGGACAAATATAGTATTCTACACAAATACCGTGATATATCTTCTAACTTCTAACCTAACAAGCTCTTTGATTTCTCTCTCACGAGAACAAGTTTCTCAGTACTTGCGCATACAGTCGGTCAAAATCAACCAGTGCGTTGAGTTAAAGTGAGGTGTGTGACATTTCAATTCTGATTACAGGGGCCATTCCTCGACGTTTAGTGCATTTTCATTTGTTTATCGAATTGTAATACAAAGTTAACATCAAACTCCAAAAGAGAGTTCTCTAAAATCTACCTTTCAGCAACTTAGTGCTCCTCTTAGAAAAGTGGGTTACCTAAAGTAGTACCCTGTCCAGCGACACCGGTGAGCGGCACTCCATTGACTTTAACGTTTTCCACCAAGTTCCATAGTGCAGCTCTATAAACGTTTTCTTTGTCTGCAACTTCTTCATCGACCCTCATTTCCGCATCAAGCTTTTTCTTCTCTTTTCCTGTTGCGGAAACTCTAGCTCTTGCAGCAGCATATTTCATGTTTCTTTCAACCTTCTTTGCCTTCTTTTTAGAGATGACTGTATTCACCAAAACTCCACCACCGGTAGAGGAAGAAAGTGAGACGATAGCAGTAGATCCGGAACTGTTCTTGATCGTCGTCACTGCACTACGTGCACGCTGTTGACGTCTCTTTGTAGCGGTGATGGACTTTCTCTGACGTGTAATGGCTGCCTTAGGCTTGTTGACGGAGTTCTTGGATGGCATATTTGGTTGGGTTTCTTTGGGTTCCGTTGGGTCTTGCTATGAATAAATCAGAAGATCGCCTAGACAGTTCTGAATTTAGGAAGGTGGTAAAAAGTTTTATCAGTAGAGTGAAGAATTTCATAAAATTTGATTTTCATGTTGAGAAAATGCGAAATGGAGAAATCACCAAAAAAAATGTGCATACCGGACGGCGACGCGTCGGTACTCGTTAAGAGTGCTGTATATTAGTCTCTCGTACTCGTTATATTTCAATGGGATACTCTTCTGTAAGTAAAAGTGAAAGGTAATGAGTGTAGTTCTTATACATAAGTACGTAAGATAATAGTATGGTATAGCTAAGGCAAGAGTAGCAGCAATAAGTATAATTCAAAGAACCTTCCAAAGAGAGGAGAATTTTCTTGTAACGCCAAATCCAAGATTTTATCGCGAGCGACTTGGATGCAAAAGACTCTCTGGGGACGTCTGCACAACAAAAGCTATGTCGCGAGGCTCGGCTGGAGAATGGGCCTTGGGCCAAGTATGGGCATTTGGTAGTGGACTCGGGGTAATGAAAATCTTTTGGGGGTCCCTTTAAGTCTTACTTTAGTTGTTATGTGTGAGATAGTTTAGATTTTAGCCGTTAATGTCTTTAATACTGGAACTTATGAATCTTCTGGTTGGATCTTTTCATTTCTTCATGAAATATTTGGCTTCCATTACTTCACTTTTGCTCCAAGGGGCCTCAATTTCAATAATCTCCCTGAAAAGATTTCTCATCATCAGAAGAAATGACGCTGTTTTATTTAGATCGGAACACCCGAAGAAGAGAATACGAGTCTTACTACTGAGATAATCATCAAAAAATATCGTTTCTTAAATCGTACACACTCTAACTATTCAGCAATACCCCGCTTCATTAAGTTCTGTTCAACTTCACCCCTTAAATACTTGATCATCTCCGTAGGATCCGCAGCCTTGAACACAGCAGTACCAGCAACAATGACATTTGCACCGGCTTCTGCAGCAACTTCAACGGTACCCTTACCCAAACCACCGTCGACCTGAATGTTCATTTGTGGGAATCTCTTACGTAACTCTTC
>JAMYHI010000432.1:0-15209 GCA_025531525.1 Pichia sp. P7020A | reverse complement strand
GAAGGGTAAGGTCGATACATCTGAGCGCTCATGAATTGTTGTTGTTGATGTTGAGCTTGTATTTGTGCTTGCATCTGCGCCTGATAATGTGCTGCGTGTAACTGAGCGTTGTTAGCACTTGCGCCATTTGTGCCATTGGCATTGGCATTGGCAATGGCAATGGCATTCGAACTCGCGCTAGGGCTAGTATCAACACCAGCCGTCACCGTCGCAGGGACGTTCGCCCGCTGCTGCTGGTAATGTTGTGGCTGTTGCTGTTGCTGTTGCTGTTGTTGTTGTTGCATTTGTGAATTCTATAGAATCGGTAATGCTGAGCTTTGAAGCGCTGTGCTGTGCTCTGATGTGTAGTGCTGTGTAGTGCTGTGCTTGCTAGCTCTAGTATGCCGTTCCCCGTGTGCTTCTGCTGTGGTTGCTGTCGTCCAACGTCCAACCTCCAACATCCAACATCCAACAGCCAGCGCAACGTCTAACGTCCTGAGTCCTGAGTCCTGTCACTCTTTAGTGCAATCGCCATTCTCCATTCTCAACAATGGCCCACTCGCGGACAATGCTCGGCTCTCGGGAAATGGAAACCGCAGCGAAAAGAAAAGGAAAAAACAGGGAAAAAAAATAACGTGCTAAAACGGCCGATAAAGAAGCGTCAACAGCTAACAGCTGACAACGGCTATACAATACAACTACTGCTTACGGCCTATGGCTTTTTGTTTATGGCCTTGACGCTGGGTCTACTACCGCATCCTGCTCATCCTCATGCTCATGCTCCCGGTTCCACGATAGAAGCCCCGTGTCCGCGCTTTTACGGCCACGCACGAGCACAACAACACCCATCACAATGGCTAACACAAGACAGATAGCACCGCCAACAATCCACGAGATACCCAAAAAGGAATTCCGACCACCAATGGAACTACCAGTGGTAACGTATATGTATTTCCCACCATTAAATTCAGTGGTAGGGAAATGTAATCCTACATTCACTTGGTATACTCCTGCTGGTAAATCTTCATGATCATTTCTTAATACTAAGTTGGAAAAATCTGATAATGCCGCTGGTGACATCCAATTCTGAAATTGTGGCCATTGACTAATATCTGGTAAATTGGTCTCATTGTAACCTTGTGGGTACATCTTCACCCAATTTGGTGGAGGAACAATGTCTTCTACATCATATTTCGTCTTCTTGAACCTATTCTCGTTGGTAGACCATGCAATTCCTTCCTCTGACATCTGATAATCCTTTGTTGATGTTCCTTGTTCGGCAGAGTGTAGTGTTGGATCAAAAGTATCATTGAAGAGAGAGTTAGCAATAAGTCCACATGGATAGATAATCTTACCATTGTCATCCACGGACAATGGTTGACAATTCTGACCAACGGTATCCTTAATAGTGCTAACACTAGCTCTCTTACCATTCAATTGATCCTCACTAAACGACTTCACGTATCGACGGTGATTGGCATGAAAATTCGAAAGCTTATAATAGAAGAAAACAGGAGCCTTCATCTTATTTGGAACTTGAAATTGCACTTGACAAATGTTTCTCTCCTCTGGATAATCATTGTAAATGTAAGAGTCATTCTTAGCCAATCTCCATCTTGGATTGATGGTCACTCCCGATTTGAAATGATGCGTGTAATGTTCCGAAGGGATGGTCGTCCAACCATCGCTAGTGGCCTCCTCTGCACATGTCGCATAATTGATAGTAAAATCATTAACGTCATTGCTCGTCTTCAACATTGATGCACCAATGGGGATGAAGATGATCGCTAAACAGAGAAATAAGGGAATGATCTCCTTCGCCGTCAGAATTGGGTGAATGGCCTTCAATCTCTGTTGCGTGAAATCATTCTCCTTTGGACGCCTCGTCTTAGGTTTATTCTTTGAGTCGATATCCTTCTCATCGAACTCGTCGTCATCCTCCATCAAATCTTGGCGATCGTTGAGATGGATACTGTCATCATCGGCGGCAGATTTGTTATGACGTCTAGTGAGCCCGCCAAAGATGTTCTGCATGTTGTTCTGCAAATTCGTCACACCCTGTGAGAAGTTCGACATCGTGTAGTGGTGTCTTGCTGTTCGGTTGCAACTGTAATGGCACCAAGCTATGTTCTCCCCAGCCTTCTTTTCTCCATTCACAGATAGGCTCTTCTTTAATTCAATTCGTGTTGTTTTACTACTGTCTACTCCACGCTCCAAATCTCAAATCTCAAATTTCAAATTCCCACGCAGTGGCGCACGGCGCATGAGGCGCAGGCGATCCTTGTGGGTGAGTACTGGGTACTGGGTGCTTATTGCTTATCTATAAGTCAGCTATTTATAACGTATATCTACAAGGAAGGGGTGCAACGGCTACTTGTTCTGCTTACTGCGCAGTTGACGCTTCGTTCTGGGTTGGTTCTTGTGTCTGTGCATCTGCTTCAATAGGTGCAATGACCACAGGGTTTTCAAGGAATAACTCGTAAGAGCTCTTAACATCTCCTTTCAACTTACTCACATCAGCAACAAAGGTGTCCCATCTTCCAGCAAGTTCTTGTACTTTTGCATCGCCGCTCTCTGCTGCAGCATCTCTCAATGCAGATATAATAGAGAAGGCGTGATCATATTGTAAGTATTCGGTACCCTCTTTCACGGTGTACACTTTCTCCAAAGTCAATTTATCCAATGCCTCCACGGATTCAGCATTGGATGGGAGTGCATTGGAGTAGATTGAGGCAGTTATAGATGCAGCATTGTAAAGAATGGAGTGAGACTTCTCCAGAGATGCCTTGTTGACCCAATGTTGTAATTTTGCACTCCAACGTTCAAAATTGTAGATTGGGTTTGTTGCATGGTTGTTCTTTACAAGCATTGCTTGCATTAATGCAACTGCCTCTGTATTCTTCACGCTCCAAACGGAATCTTTGGCATCGATGGTATCTAACCACGCTAGGGATTCCGAGTAGAGTTTATAATCAAGTTCGAAACATTTGTACAAATATTGGTTAAGAATGCTTGGTTCCAAATACTTGGTGTGTTTCTTCGTCTTATCCCTGCTCGTACGAATCTTGAAGAGCTCATCTAGAGAACCTCTTAAAAGAGACACTTCCTCAGGAGTCATTAACAAAGAGATGAACTTGGTGAGCTTCTTCTTTGATGGAATGCCTGGGTATTCCCTTGGTAAGATCGGATGGTTCTTCTTGTCAACAGCATTCAGCGCAGTTAGATGGTCCCCATTTTTCTTACGGTACACGTAAGGAGCCCATGTGGAGGAGAGATTGTTGTAATAGATATATTCATCGAGTTGTTTCTTAAAAGCGTAAAGCGTAGTTGGTCCAGATGGTGCGACCGCTGCGGACGTTGAAGATGCGAACGCAGACGTTGAAGACGCAAAAGTTCTAAATGCAGACTGCTTAAACATTGTGGGTGATGCGGGATGTAGGAGAAGGGAACGTAGAGTCACTTTTGCAATGAACCTAGCGTTTAACAGGGTGCCCTTGAGTCTTGAGTATTGAGTATTGAGCTTCGATCTATTTGATTTACGTTGTCCGTGAATTTCAGTGGAAACTTTGAAGAGAGAAAAAAAGCCGACGCGTCGACTGGTTGTGCGGTTCTTGATTGCTGATTGATCTTATCTATGTCCCCATGACACCAAAACAGGTATCAAATCCGGGAGCCAAAGCGGATCCTTTTGAGACCCCTACCAGGTCCCCCCGCCACCCAGAAGGCACAAACGCCCCAAAAACTAATCTATCATGTTTCAACACTCCTTTCAAAGATGTTGATCGTTCAATTCTGAACCATTCTCAAACGAACTCTTTGTCGAAAAGCGCGGATTCGCCAGACAAAGCTTTCTCAAAAAAAGAAAAACGGAAACTACTTGATGAAGGTTTCACCTTTGTTACACCAAAAGGTGTTTCAAAAACGAATTCTCTAATTTTTGCAAAAAATCCCAAAAAAACAATCATTACTCCAACATTAAATGTGTCTCCTTCAAAAACGACAAACACATCTACCACCACCAGAACTTCTCCTACCAAAGATAACAATAAGTCCAAGACAAAGGCTCTTATCTTCAACAATCAAGATAACTTATCTATGGCTGAAATTCTTAAAAACAAGACAAATACGGCAAATATTCATAATCCTACCCCAAAACAGAGACCAAACACTCCTGCAATCATTAAGGAACACTTTCAAGAACTTAACACTTTTGAAGTCAACTCCGAGTTTGGTACAACTTTCAAGGCTGTTTTCGAACCTGACTCCTCCTTCCACTCAGACACAGACTTAAAGCCTTTCACTATTGCAGTTTCTCAAAAGCTCAAGGAAGACCCAAAGTTCAACGACTTCCAAACTTTTCTAGATTACTTTGTCATCAAAGTCAAGACCCTATCTTTTCACCACCAGAAAGGAGAAAAACTTATCAAAACTGCATCCTTATCTACGCCTACTCCCTCCAGATTTGAACAACAGGATGATATCAAGGAACGCTTCTACGCTATCATGAAATCTACTGCCCACGATTTTGGATTCACCCTTTTAACAAACGAAAAAGTTGAAAAGAGACATCTAGCCACACTCTGTATCACTTTCCCTGAATTCACCAGCCCAGAAGATTTCTCCGCTGTCTCCTCCGACTTCCTACAATCGTACGGGGATGTCGTTTTCCAATACACCAAACGTCCCCCTGCCGTTTTCACACACGACATTTCTTTTCCCCACTATGTCATTTTAGACGCAAGAAACCAATGTCTGCCACCTACCACTAAGAATTTCTTCTCAAAAGAGCTCAAAAAAGTCGTAACAATCAAAACTCATGTGGTTTTCTGCTCAACCAACTCCTTCTGCCACTACTGCAAATCTCTTACGCACAAAACCAACAAATGTCCTTTCAAAAAAGGCTGTTTTCACTGTCATTCTCAGGAACATACTTACCTCCAATGCCAAACAGCAAGCTCTTTTGAAAAGATTACAGTTTTTCAGAACAACCCGGAACCGGTGAAAAACACTTTCTTTGAGTTTCCAAGATTCAAAACAGGCATTCCAGCTTTACTGCTGGAACAAGGAATCTCCTATCTTAGTAAAAAAGCACATGAAGATAACAACTCTGGCGCGGACCTTCTACTTAGCCCAAAAAAGCACAAAAATGACACGAACCAGTCAACTGATCAAAGGAAATATGCAAAACGCCGTGCTCCTCTACCTCCATTTGCTCATATTTCCCCTCACAAGCCATTGGAAGTTTCTTACACAAACTTCTCATCCACTCCTCCCCCAATAAACTCTACAAAGATTCATTCCATGTATGACACGGAGGATAACACAGACACAGTCCCTGATAATATCACAGACACAGTCCCTGATAATATCACAGACACAGTCCCTGATAATATCACAGACACAGTCCCCGATAATATCACAGACACAGTCCCTGATAATATCACTGAAACAGTCCCTGATAGTATCACCGATTTACCTTCTTCATCAAAATCGAAAGATAACTCAACTGGACTCATTCCTCAGACTGAAACATCACCTCATCAAACTACGAGCCATGAAAGCCCATCGAGCCTCGTTACAATGGTCCAACAAGATGAAAATGATCACCATGGGATTACAGAAGATACAAATCAAATAGTCCAAAACCCAAATGACAGCGAAGACACCACAATGGATGAAACTTCGGCAACCAGCTCACCTATTCAAAGGCAACTGGATGATACAACCGCAAATTTTTGAAAAATGAATGGCCTTTCTCTCAAATTCATGACCTTCAACATCGAAGGCCTTAAATCGATCAATAACTCCATTCGAAAAATTACAAACTTTTTAAATTTCATATCCAAAATCAAGCTCGATATCATATCCCTGACCGAGTTTGATATATCATCAACCACCACGCTGCAACATATCAGTGATATTCTTCTTTCTCAAAATTACATACTCTACACAACATCAATTGAAAAACGATCTGCAATCTTTTTTTCTAACAAATTGACCATCAGTGAAGAACACCCAATCTCAAAATTTATCGAAAGTAATTCCGGCAGTCACAATTACATTGAAGACCTGACATTCTCCAAGGATAACTTCCAGTTTACTTTTCTATCGCTATATACTCCCGTCCACAATAGAGGTAATAAGTTCAATGTTCATAAGATGGATTTCTTAAAAGAACTTACCGAAGCTGTCTCCGTTTTCAAAACCCACTCTCCACATGGAAATCTCATACTAGCAGGAGACTGGAACACCTTGCCATACGAATCAATCAATCTACCCAGAAAAATCTCAGAATTTCATGACAAGCTGGTCAACTTAGGCCTGATAGACTGTTTTCTGGTCGGTAAAAACAGACATCGAAATAAACCGTACACAAATATAGCAACAAATGGTACCAAAAATCGTCTTGACCGTTTCTTATTTAACTTCGATATTCTAAGCTGTTTCAAAGTAAGCTACAAAATGCTACCCAAACTCAATTTTTCAACGCATATGCCAATTTACATGACTCTCAAATCATTGGACACTGCTTCAAACCAACTACCCGCCGACGAATATACCAAGAAGCATACTGGCATTCCGAAGGAATTTTCTCAAAATAAAAACATGATGGACTACATTTTTGAATCTACCACTATCTGGGAAGATAACCCTTCTCTTACGTACGATTACTACATAACTTCCATCCATGACCGAACTGCTACACTGTCAAAAATGATGCAATTCTTACCAAAGGAACGACAATACAATCACCCAAATTCTTCAACACATCCTAATTCCCAATACGCAGACCTGTCGCTCAATTATCAAAAATTGCGGCTCAGGTTCGGAAAGAAACAGCAACAGGACGCAGAAATGCCACACTCCACCGCCCTCGAAGCAAACTCTTTCTACACAGAACTCTTCAGCGCTAGCAATAAAATGGAAACTCCTGAGCACGTCGCTAATTTTGAAAAATTCATTGAAGGTATCAATATTGAAAAGCTTACAGTCCCCGAGAGAAGGAATTTGGCGACTGCTTTTACAGAATCCGAACTTTTAGGCTGCCTAACGAAACTGGTATCAAATGGCTCATCTGCCCCAGGCTTTGATGCCATAACCTACCGAGAATGGTTCCTCTCATGGGCACAATCCAAAACTTTGGTTGTTTACCTAGCAAACGAGATTCTGCGTGGCAACCTAAAGCCCCACCACAACATATCCAAAGTTCTCATCAGACTCATTCCAAAGAAGAATTACGACATTCACAAACCATCGATCAACGATTTAAGACCAATTAGCCTAACTAACTCTATGTTCAGACTAATCAACTACTCTTTAACTCAACGAATGATGAAACCTCTGAACAGAATCATCCCGTCCAACCAGCAAGCTTTTCTACATGAGCGGAATATTCATCTTAATATTGCAACCACCAAAATGATCGCTCAGCAAATGGCATCAAAGGGGATGCAAGATCTTAACATTATGCTTGTCGATTTCTCCAAAGCTTTTGATAATCTGGATCATTCTTACATCACAAAAATTTTACAATTGTACAATTTTCCACCTTCAGTCATTAGCACCATCATTCTCCAGTCATCTACTAGTGAAGCACACCTTCTAAACAGGAACCTCATTCTTAACAAAGGGTTTCTCATGAAAAAAGGGGTGCGCCAAGGACTCCCATTCTCTCCACTGATCTTTATTCTCTCCATTGATATATTGATCAAAAAACTAGACGGGGTCCTTAACGGCATCAAAATTGACAATGAAGATACTACCGAGTGCATAGTAAGCAATTCAAAACTCTCAGACAAAAAGAGTTTCAAGCTTAACTCATCCTCCCCCTCTTCAACAACTGTCAAATCACTAGCCTTTGCGGATGACATTGCCGTTTTCAACTCCAACAGAGATGACATGCTCAACTCTCTTCAAATATTGTCGGATTTTGCTTCCTTCTCCAACCTACGGCTCAATCAACGTAAGACCATCATCTACACCAACCATTCAGCATCCAATATTGAGGCACTCAAAGAAGCGCTGCCACGGGATCTGCAATCCGTCGCTATTATGGATCTTGCCACGGCTAACCCCATCTACCTCGGCTCTCCTTTGATCGCCCTCGACTGGGAAAATAAATTATCCATCCTCAAGAAGAGAGTCAACAAAATCCTTTTCATGGATTTAAATCTGTTTCAAAGAGTTGTCGGCATTAACACCTACGTGTACTCAACCATTTTTTTTCATGACCAACACGACCCCATACCATCCACACTTCTGGCCGCTTTTGAAAAGTTTATAAAACAAAGTTTGACCAAATTTTTACCCCACCCGTTACCATCAAAACGAATAGACTGGCATGGTCTCCATAGACATGGTGGTTACGCATTATTGGACCTTCCGACCCAACTGCAAGGACGCAGAGCTTACTACATCTACATAAGCACCATGACTTCATCCCATGAATTTTTAACTTCCCACCCCTATACATTCCTTGTCAAACAACTACTACAAACGATGACAAATGTACTAGTTAGAAACGCATATTTCTGGAACATCATGTTTGAACACATCCTGCAAGTATCTTCTTGGCCCCACAGAATTCCAACATATCCCGGAACTCAATGTTATATCCCTGGGACCTGGCACTCTTTTCTTTCAACCATCACAACGCTGAACTACCAAGCTATTCTCTCCGTGGAAAACAAGTTCATGCAAACACGTCTACAGAACACAACAATCGATACACTTCTGGAATCTTGCTTCACCCCCATCACAGTCTTCATCTACTACGAACACATCCGTGCGCAGGGACGGCCAGATCTACTGATGAAAGCAAATCAGAAATTCCATAACAGCTTCAAAAAACGGAAAATTCCACATTGGAGTTTCACCTTAGATGGAATCGGCAAAGCTAGCAACATCATCTCATATTTAAAGGCTTGGTACTCCGTTGTCCTGGTCAAATCTGTCGACCCATCAATAAAGACTTTCAACGAAGAGACTTTCCCAGCTGTTCTACAAAACCCCTCCACGGTTTTCTATGAACGGCTAAACGAAAACGCTCCCCTTTCATTAGAGAGTTTCAAGCATCTCTCAAAAAAACGGCATGATCACTTCCCTCAGCTTGAAAAGAACATATCCTATTGGTCTAGACACCTCCCCGACATCACCATTGAAGATTGGAAACGCACCCTTATACGCATTTCTCACCTTCATTACTCCAACCACACAAATTTTAACGAGGTTTTTGAATTCTCCATAGGGATACTAACAAGATGCTTCTACAAAACATGCACCTTCTGCTCTTCTTGTGATGGAGGTCTATACCACACATTTTTTGACTGCCCCATAGCAAAATACATCCATACATACGCGGCTTTCACTACCATTCCGCTTCGTCAATTTGTTGGTCACGATCATACGTATCGTGAGTACCAACAGATAAATCAAGCTATTAAATTCTTAATATATTGCAATAAGGAATTTTACAAACAATCCAAAACACAGAACATCAGGATCAATCTGACACCTGATGTTATTATCCATATGCGAAACATATTTCAACATTTACAACTGAATCAGTTTTAGCATAAAATTTTCCTGGATAACCTCAAGAGAAGGGGTATCCACAAATATTCAGCAACCTTTTCCTTCAACTTAAAATGATTCCATTAGAAAAACACAATAAATCTGCTCACAATAGAAAATAGAGCAGCATACCAGTTTATTGCACACATATAATGCGAATAGTTTTTGCTCAAAAAATGACAATTATATAATTTTATAGGTAGTGATTTATAAAGTAAAACAATTTGAAGGAAAAAAAAAAAAAAAAAAAAAAAAAAATGATATTTGAGTACTACTGACTACTGGCGAGAATGGGACTAGGGACTAGGGACTGGGGACATGATTGCTTAACTTAAAGTACTTTATATAGTGATTCATGTACACGTGTATTGTATAGTATAGTGTGGTAGTTAATAATAATAGGGCATGACATGTTGACCTGAGAGTCAATTAAATAGAATTACAATTCTTTCTTGTTTTCGGTATCGGTGGTGGTTGCCGCCTTGTTCTTCTCCTTACGTTCTTTCAAGAATTGCTTGTACTTGGCGATGGTGATTTCCTTTTGTTTCGCCTTATACTCGTCAATACCGTGGTAAGTGGTGCCACAGAGAGTATCCCAGAACACAAAGAAAGGTTGTGAGAAGTTGTATTTGATACCAAACATCTGGTGATGGATATCGTGGTAGATTGAGTTGTTTGGGAAAATACGTTGGAAAATATCCCATGGTAGAGCATAACCACAGTGATCATCCACAGTCTTCATAGTAGAGAAGGTGTATAAGAATACTGTCTCACGTGCAGATAGAGACAACATCAATGCCGTTAGACCAGTTCCTAAAGTATCCAAAAGGAAACCTTCCACTGGGTTGTTGAAAAGAGCACCAAAGGCATAAGGAACGTAAAGTTGATGGTGGCGAGCATGGAACGTACGATAGAGGGTCTTGTTCTTATGCATGATCATGTGAAGGAAAAATTGCCAAGTATCAACCATGAGAAATGCCACTGCTATCTTCAATAGGGATAAGCCATACCAATAGAATAAGTAAATGAAAGACGTTGGAATCCAAGTTGGCATGAATGAAGAGTGACGCCACGTCCACATTACTTGGTTCTCATATCCGGTGATAGCCGGTGGCTCATAAGTGTGTAAAATGTAACCAGTTATCGTTTGAATGATGTGTTGGAAGATGACATCACGAACAACTTCAAATTGAGTGACCTTATTCTTGGATAGTTGTTCTTCTGAAGGATGGATTCTATATTTCTCAAGTAATTGGAAAACGTCAATAATGTGGAAGTACATTGAATACCCCCAATATGCTACTAGGGGTGCGATGAGAGCGAGCACTCCATCGGAGAGTCCGTCTATAAGCCCTGACTGGAGGGATAAGCGCACTGGGGGCGAGACGGCAGAATCGATAAGCGCAATGTCAGCGGGCGAGATGAGAGACATGGTTTGTTGTTGTCTGAAGCAGGCAGAGACTAGGGACTTGGACCTTAAAAGTACGCTTGCAGTTTGTGTTGTTCCGGTTGGCTGCTTTTCTTTGGAGCCGATGTTGTTTATAAACAAGACCGTTGATCGTGTTGTTGTTGCCTTTGTTTGCCGTTGCCGTGTTGTGGTGTGGTATGTCGTCGGAGTTCTTTTTTCCATTTTCCATTTTCTAAATTCTATTTCTATTTTCCGAAAAAAAGGCGGAGGGCGGAGGGCGGAGGGGAAACCGGAAAAAGAAAAAGAAAAAGAAAAGAGAAAGGGCCGGTCGGCAACACTGCCGCATTTGGACGCGCCGTAAGAGGCAGGTTAGCCGATTGTCGCAAAATATCAGAAAATATCAGAAAATGCGAAAATGCGAAAATGCGCAAAAGGCCAGTGGACGCCATGGATATTGAAAATTGAACAAATCAAACAAGACTCTGCAGCTGAGGGCAGCGGGAAAAGAGACGAACCAGAGGACACACTACAGCCAGCAACAGCAACAGCAACAGCAACAGCAACAGCAACAGCAACAGCAATAGTCATGGCTACCAGGTTCAGAAACGCCTTCTGGCTCAAGACGAACGACTTTGCCCCACAAGTTTTCCTCTTCAGAAACATCGAAACTGGCCAAGTCATCTACTCACAGACTCCCCACGTCACAAAGTACCAAATCGGCCAGCAGTTCTTCCGTCCGAACAAGGAGAACAAGAAGCCGCTCCCTCGTCACGATATTTGGCGTCCGCTTGCTGTGGCGCAATTTCAGAACTACCAGAATTCAGTACAAGCTTACCATGCTTTGGTGGAATTGAGATACCTCCGTGAAGTGAAGAGGAAGAAGGACTCACAAGCTCTGAGAAAGCTCAATGAATACAACAGAACTTGGTGTTCTGGCCAATATAGACCAACATATACCATGGAGGCTACGGCTGACCTCAGTACCGTCATCGATGAACTTAAATTAGCCGAAAACTGTAAGATCTATTGGGACGGTCTCTGGTGGCGTGGTGACGCTAAGCTTTGGAGTGATTCGGTCCAGCATGAAGATATGGAAAGATACGGTCGTAGGGAGAAGTTTGTCATTCTTGATGAAATTAGAGCAAAGGGTCTCTTGGATTTCGCAAAGAATAACCCCGTTCCTCAGGTGGAAGAGCAAGCTCAACCACAGGTGCAGGCGCAAGCTTGAGCCTTTTGAGCCTTTTGAGCCTTTTGAGCCTTAGTGGCCTACCTGTATATACTACTACACACATACTAATCGATAGAACTATTTCATGTAGCATGCACGACGTTATCTTGTTACATGCCGTAGCCAGTACTTCCCACTGGGAAGTGAGTACTACACAACCCGCGACCATCGAGGCCGATCTCACGTTTAACAATTTACTCAACACCTTCTACAACATCCGCTCCTCACTACATCCCTCTCTTCTCAGTGACTCTCAAGCAACCCAATCCAACAACCAGTACAATATATTACAATGACTGAAACAACTCCAGTGGTCAAATCCGTGGACATGGTAAGTTTTTCCCCCTCTTGATTTTGTCACGAAAAAGGTACCGCTATACTAACCAAGTTTGTATATTCACCTATTTCTATCTACAGGGAGATGAACAACAACAAACCGTCATCTCTATAATATCATCCGCATACGCTGAATACAAAACGTCTCCAACAGCCATGGCTGGAGCCATTAAGAAGGAACTTGATGATCAATTAGGTGGCCCTTGGCACGTGATCGTCGGTAAGTCTTTCGCCTCCAGCATCTCCCATGAGAAGAATGGATTCATCTACGCTTATGTTGACAACTACGCCGTTTTAGCATTTAGAACCGCTTAATAACTAAGAATACATTGATAATGCCTATCTACAACGTCAATTTAATATAAAAGTCCAAATCTAAACAGTCTATACTAAAAATGAGTCGACACCAGTTTCCTCCCAATCCTGGGCGTCTGTTGAGACCCTTGACTTCCAGCACTTCTTGGCACTTCGCCGTCTTCAACCATTCTTCGTAGTCTCTCGTTCTCAGCCTTTAGATGTCCTATCTCATCCAGAGAGAGCTCATGTTCAATCACCAACGTTTGATATTTCTTATCTAGCACCATCACCTTTCGAAGATTGGCTGGAACTGATGATTGCTGTTGATCCTGTACCTTAATACGCTTCTCAATTCTCCCTTGGCTGATGACACTCCCTCTCCTACCTCGGGCTCCAACAATCGCTCTCCTTAACGCTAGATCGTGTCTGTCGTCCGTTTTCTTGATAAGCTCAAGAATCTCTTCATATGCAACAATAAGTTCTCGTAGTCGAAAATCTCTCGTCAGCTCCTCGAAGCGTAGCTTTTCTGCCTTCTTGCAGGAAAGGTACTCAGCAAACTTCGTAGGGATGGAGATGACACCACTCAATTCAGCCTCCAATTCCAATTCCAACTCCGACTCCAGAGAGGTAGTAGTACCACTTCGTGGAACCCTACAACCCTCCTCCATCTGAAAATCTTTGGCAGAATTTCTTCCTGTCCCATTATCAGAATCTTCTACAACACAGTCGTTAACAGTAATCGATTCTATGTTCTCGTCGTCGCTATAGTTATCGTTCTCGTTTTCACTGTCAGCTTTATCATCGCGTTTCTTCTCTTCAACCTTAGTCTCAAAACGTCCAGTGATCATACTGGCCAGTCGCTCCACGAAAGAGTTATGGAATCCACCACCTAAGCTCATTGTTCGGTTGTTCGTGCTTATTACGGAAATCGTTACCAAAACTCTGAAGGCTCAAGGTTTAGAGCAAAGCATGGCGTTCTGAGATCTCTGAAATCATGACAACGTAAAATCAAATCTCAATCTAAAATTCATTCCCTGCTCGCTAACAATCACTTGGAGCATTCGGATCGACGGACAACATCAGACTTCCAATAACACATGAACTACAGTAGACTTAATCAAGTGTTTGTCAAAAACAAACGAAATGAAAAGTAGCCTCTAAAAGGTACAAAACTGTTCCTGCCATCATAAAGCCCAAAAAAAGGTTGGGCAAAAAATTATTCCGATACCGGGAGTCGAACCCGGGTCTGCCCGGTGAAAGCGGACCGTGATAGCCGTTACACTATATCGGATATTATTAATTTGTTAGGTCATCAGATTAATCTAAAGCTGTTTTCTTGCTTACGTAAGCCATATATTGAACCATCGAAAGAGCCCTCACAATAAAGTCAGAATATGGTTGAAGCCTGTTGAATGTGATTGAACTAACCTATCACATTAGACCAAAAGGCCTCGTATCTAGTGTTGAGTGTTGAAGTCTAACTATCCTAAGTGTATTATCCATCTCAGATATACTAACGAAAGAACTCGTTGTTATATAAAACTAAGTAAATGAACTAACAACTACATCATAATTTGATAATCAATAAGAAAGAGAACATGAAGATTAGCTTCCAGTGAGGAGCTTCTTCCTTTTGAAGATTTGGCTGTTCATATCACACATCAGACTAATTCACCTAATTTGGCAACACAATTTGACGTCCGCTTATCCATGTGGGTTACCTTTTGTTGATAAGCGGACTTTTCTACTTGTGTGCGAAATTATTAAACTTACACCATATAGCGGTTCTAGGTTGTTGAAAGTGATGGTGTAAGCAATATAATATTTCACGCACCAACTTGGAATGATTGATTAAATCATTTCGTGAATTAATTCCTTACGATCAGTCATATGATCAATATCTCTTCAGTGAAAATTCCTTCACTTAGAAGATTCCTCAATGTCTACACACTTTTTCTACTATTACTATATAGGATTTCCAGCTTTTGTAGACCTTCTTCTAATACACATTTATCATATATTTGTAACATAAGCTTAGAGGCTGGGGTCTAGATCGTAGGTAAGAAACTATATGTTAAGTGAAGAATATACAGTATAAAAGGTATAGAGTAAGGGGGGGGGAGATCACCGTGTAGCTTATATAGTAGTCTCCATGGGGGGACAGATTGTAATGATGGTAGAAAGGCTTTCGAAGATAAGTAATAATCTCCCGCTAATGGCAGATAAGGAGTAATGGCTCATCTGGTCTAGAGTTCCCATCGCTAATACTATTCTAATTAGGTTTCCCTTCTTAAGATACCTTAGATGATGCTACAATATTATGGATTTACCTATTGGACTTCAACTGGTAACTAAAAGTAGTATCCATATTAAGTATGTTTTGCTACA
>JAMYHI010000431.1:0-15749 GCA_025531525.1 Pichia sp. P7020A | reverse complement strand
AGTGACAATATTCAAAAGTTCATCATTCAATTACTTGGTATGAATGTCGCACAAGCTATCTATCTTCTCGTCGGTCTCGTGTTCAAGGATGAGGACGGGTTCTCTGTTTTCCCATTATCTCCAGTGCAGGTTTTATGGGTCATTGTTGTCACTTCATGTTTCCCAGCAATGGGTCTCGGTGTTGAGAAGGCTGCCGATGACGTTATGGATAGGTCACCTAAAGATTCCAAAGATGCCGTGTTCACTTGGGAGGTTATTGTCGACATGTTTGCCTACGGTATCGTCATTGCCGCATCTTGTATGATTCCATTTGTCATTGAAGTTTATGGTTATGGTAATGGTGAGCTTGGTCAAAATTGTAACAGGACTGACTATGCGGATACATGTACACATGTGTTCCGTGCTCGTGCTGCATCTTTTGTCTCCATGACTTGGTGTGCATTGATTTTGGCTTGGGAAGTTGTTCATACTAGACGTTCAATGTTTATGATGCATCCTGATTGTGAAAATCCAGGTACACAATGGATGTGGGATTTATGGGGGAACCAGTTTCTCTTTTGGTCTGTCATTTTTGGTTTCATTTCACTCATTCCTACCATTTACATTCCAGTTATTAATGATTACGTTTTCTTGCAGAGAGGTATCACCACGGGTTGGGCATGGGCATTTCTTTGTACATTGTTATTTTTGGTATCTGCAGAACTTTGGAAATGGGCAAAGAGACAATATTTCAAAAATGAGCATGTGCACAATCCTGAAGAGGATTTGGAAAAGAATGGCGTCGACAATGCCTTTAGCGAATTCCATGCTATCAAGTCTCCTGAGACAGCCTAGTTATATCTGATTAATTTTACTTTACTTTACTTCACTTCTCTTCACTTCAATTCACATTCGCGTTTTATCCTTTTGAATTTATACATTAGTTTTAATCAAATCAATCAATTAATCAATTAATATATCATTAAATAAATCTTAGCAAATATAGCAAGTGGTTGAGGAAACAAAGTTGCCTTATACCAGGTTAAACTTTGTTGACGGATGCAAATGGCGGATGAGCCGTTGGTACTTGTTTATACCGTTTATCAACGTCACTCTTTGATACTTTCTTCAATTGCATTTGTTCAGCATCTTGAATCATCAAAGTTTTATAATAACTCCATTTAAAGATCGTCCACCAAGCTGAGAAGAATCTATAATCTGGCCATAGGGTACTTGAATATTCGATAACTGAATCTTGATGACATTGCCATAGCATATAATCTGAGAGACGTGTATGTCCTGAAGTTCTCACCAAGATGTCAACATTGGTTGCATCTTTATCATAATAGAAATTATTTTGGAAAAGGTCTTCATCAATCTCATCAATTGTTATTTCACCATCATTTACCTTAGATATGATTCTATCTGTTGCATACCAGATATCATCTCTAGAAGTGTAAGGGAATGCAATGAATAGAACATGTTTTGTATGATGTTTAGTACGTTCTTCAACTTGTTCAATATCTTGTAAAATATCTTGAGGTAGATAAGATTTATTACCAATGATTTTCACTCTAACGTTATGCATATCACAGAATTGATTTTCATTTGATATTAAAGCCAATTTATATTTGAGTAAAGAGAAAATTGTCTCAATCTCTTCAGGTTTACGTGAGAAATTTTCAATTGAGAATGCATAAGTAGTTATATTTTGAACTCCTAATCTAAAACAACAATCTAAAACTCTCATCATTGCATCTGCACCAGCTCTATGACCTTCCTTAAGAGGTAAATTATGAGTTTTAGCATACCGACGATTACCATCCATTACAAAAGAGATATGATTTGGGATGGGACCTGTTTTCAAAATGTTAATAAATATTGTTTGTAAAGCTCCTTCAAGGATGGAAATTCCAGGGATTCGGCGAATGATTAGACCCAGGTATGAATCCATGGTTGGTTATTATGATGAAGTTAATAGTTTAGGAGGTTAGAAGGACTTAAAATAGTAAAGAAAGGGATGAAAGGTAGGGTGATGTAAGTAAGAAGTAGTATGAAAGATGAATGAGCCTCAACTGTTATCAAAATGTAGATTGATGATATATCCACGTACTGATTACCCCATTGTTGCTGAGCCGCCGACTCAACGCGTTGCTGAGCCGCCGTTTCCCCCGACCCGTCGCTGAGCCGCCAACTATAAACTGCAAACTGTGAATTTGGAGATTGGAAAATGTTGGGGAGCGCTGGCTGCCTACGGGCGGTGCTCGGTGCTCGGTGGTGGCAAAACTTCAAATTTCATTAATTCCTCGAGCTGGCGCGGGTTTATGATTTGCCACTAGGGTTGCAAAGTAAAATTGGCGTTGACAGGTTTTTCATTTCGGTCAGACGATCATATCGACCCCGGACTGGTGAGCGAGCGAACAATAAACACAACAAATGGGCCATGCAAGATAGATAGATTGATAGTTGATTAGACTAGATTAATTAAAAGGTGACATAAAACAAGTAAGAGTACATTACTAGAAAGTTATAGTAGAGGTATGGTATCAGTAGTTGCTAGTTGCTTATAAGAGTGCAATTGCACCGAGAGCCAAAGCGAAACCTGCACCTGGAGCGACGTAAGCTGCACCAGCAGTGGAGACAGAGGAGGTAGCGTTACCTGCTGCAGAAGTAGCAGATGAAGCAACAGAAGCAGCGGAAGATGCAGCTTCGGAAGCAGAAGAGGTGACGGAAGCAGCAGAGGAAGAGACGGAAGCAACAGAAGAGGAGACTGAAGCAACAGAAGCAGAGGAGGAAGCAGATGCCTCAGAGGAAGAAGAGGATGATGCTTCAGAAGAAGAAGAAGCTGCCTCAGAGGAGGTAGCTGCTGCAATCTTTGGTTCAATTCTGGATGAGTACCATGGAAGAGCGGTAGCGAATTCAGAAAGGGAAGAAAGTTCTTGTGCACCAACTAAGGTAGTGTAAGAGTCATCAGTGTAGGTTTGTGCTGCTTGGTAAAGGGAGAGCAATGGAGCAACATCTGCTTGAGTGTTTGCTTGAACAAAGGAAAGGTATTGGTTAACGTTACCTTGGACATCGTCCTTCAAAGCAACCAAAATGTTTTCTGCGGAAGCAGCGGTCAAAAGGGTAGCGACGGAGAGGATAACGGATTGGGAGAATTGCATTGTAGTTGGTAGTATAAGTAGCGACTGAAGATTTGCTTGCCAAAGAGAACAGAAGAGAAAGAGAAAAGTACGTACAACAAAGGAAAGAGGACCGGCTGGGGAGGAAGAAAAGAGGGCGCAATGAAATGGTGGTGGCGGACAGAGACCCGTTTAAATGTCCACAAGAGCGGAACAGAATTCGTAGAGTTCGCAGCGGGCAGCGCCTCGGGCAGACAGCGCGCAATACGCGGCGGGGCAAAATTTAAAATTCCATTAATTCCGGAAAGGGCAACGCGCGGCGGAATAGGGCCAATAGGGCAACAATTAATATGACTAAGAGAGGGCGACTCTCTAGCTAGCTCTAGTGAAGTGTACACAGTGCACGCGACGCGAAAAGAAAAAACAGGCACAGCCATGCCGAGGGCTCATCCCAGCCCAACTGCATGTGTAAATTGAACAATTCGCAGCCAATCACCCCACAAAGCATCGAAGGCTAAAAGACGAAGCATTAGGGCGAAGGCGAAGGCGCAGCCCATGTGTGTGTGCAGCCTGCATTGGAGCCACAACCCAAATAAGCCACAACCATGGCGGCTATGCACATCGGCAAGAGCCCAAGCCTTCAATTGGCTCCTTATATCTCCACTCGCCACTAAAGTGAATAAACGCTGCGCCACCTGCGCCACGCCCGCTCTGTTGGCCCCCGCTTTCCGCATCCGCAATATTGCTCCGGTTCCGGTTTCCGTCTCCGCCCTAGCCTCTGCGGAACTGTTAGCGGTTTACAGAATTTACACTTTATAACGTTCGGGTACCGGAAAAACAACTGCTGTAGCGTGATAGTACTTCTTAACCAAGCTATTCACACCGGCCTGACTGCATATATGCAACAGCACACAATGGACTTGGTAAAGCGTGAGGGTGAGAAGTTCTTTGCCGGCGACACACCGCATCTAGCCAGCGGTGTGGTCTTCACAGTGGCATTTTCATTATTCTTAATCTATACTTTGATCGTCTGTATCAGATATCATCAATGGTGGTGGCTGGGAAGTTGGGGTGTAGGTCTAATATTGGAAGTCACAGGATATGCTGGTCGTATATGGTACACTAAGAATGATACAAGCCGTAGTGCCTATATCATGGAATTGGTGTGCATCACCGTGGCTCCCTGTTTTCTAATGGCAGGTATCTACTACATTCTTGCACAACTTGTGCTTATTTACGGTACCAAATACTCTTACTTGAAACCAATGCAATATTCTCTCATTTTCATTATATGTGATTGGATCTCCATCTTAGTGCAAGCCGCAGGTGGTGGTGTCGCTGCTGGTGAATCATCATCAAATCAAAGCACTTCTTTAGGATCCGATATCATGGTGGGTGGATTGGCATTCCAAGTCTTCACAATTACCATTTTCCAATATCTATGGTATTCATTCCTTTACAAAGTTTACAAAGCGGGAAAACTCCACGGTGACTCCAAATTCAATCCTCAATTTACACACGTTAGAAATCGTCGGTTCCTCACCCTTTTCTTCATTGGCATTTCCATCACAGTCATTCTCATCTATACAAGATCTATCTACAGATTGATTGAAAACAGTATGGGATTTGTCTCTCGTTTGTCCGTCCAAGAAATCTATTTTGATCTCTTAGAAGGTATGCTCGTTGCACTAGCTGGTCTCATCATGTGCTTTTGCTCCCCAGGCCCCATCTATGGTAGAAATGCTCATCTCAAATTTAATAAGAACGCATTTAAGGATCCATTTGAACAGGAACAAAATGTTGACGACAGTGTCTCAGATGCGGTCAATTCTTTAGCGTTTATCTCGAACGACGAACGTGAAGAACGCAAAGGTTCTTACTTGTTCAACGAAGAGTCTCCTGTTTCACCTCTATGAACTACTATGTATGCTGCAAGCTACACTAAGAACGTTATGATGCATTTTACTTTTCTACATTATACCTTATACCCCCAATCTCACACTGTACTACTCATTTTCATATATACCTAACGTTATCCAACATCGGCAACACTACTCTACACTGTACATATGTATTCCTAACTGAGAGCCACCTTCAGCATGTAGGGCGTAGCGCGAAACGTGGAGCTCGGCGCTCAGCTGCGCTTACTGATTACTGGGCTTCATGAATTTGTTGCATCTTTTTGTCGCTGCGTGGAATTTCCATGTTGGGCAACCCGCATTCCAGCGACAGCGTTGGGCGACAGTCGTCGACTCTGGAGAGAATTTTCTCCTCACTTTCGTCACTGCCCCTATGATAGGTTGTCTTTACTGTACGCACACGTTATAGTATTATTTAGTTTCTTTATACAACGACTTAAGTCTCATTCTACATATCTAAAGGAATAACCACCCCCCTCTGGAAAGAAACTATTCCCCTAGTCAACTGATCATAGATATTGTTCATACTCTTACAGGTACAATATATTCTACTGGTACGTATAACAGTTACATACTAACGTGGGACATCGTTCACTCAATACCGACGGAAACCGGGCAAGTACCGAAACCAGAAAGTGCGGCTACACTTATAGGTGCTCGGCGTATTAAAATTCCGATACTTTTGACTTTCGCCTTTCGCCTTTTGTCTCTCACCACCTCTCACTTCTCACTCAAAAACTGCATACGCATTTGCCCTCATCACGAAGATACTACTATACGGGACGTAAAATACAACCACACACGCTTAATTACCCACCCATCTACTTACAATCCCACCCACATAACTATGTTTTTGACCAGAAGTGAATACGATCGTGGTGTCTCTACCTTCTCCCCCGAGGGACGTCTTTTCCAAGTTGAATACTCTCTAGAGGCGATTAAACTAGGTTCTACGGCAATTGGAATTGCCACCAGTGAGGGTGTCATACTGAGTGTTGAGAAGCGTGTCTCATCATCTTTATTGGAGAGTGATAGTATTGAGAAGATTATGGAAGTGGATAAACATATTGGATGTGCCATGTCAGGTCTCACTGCAGATGCTAGATCCATGATTGATCACGCTAGAGTCTCATCTGTGCAACACGATTTATACTATCATGAACCAATCTCCGTGGAATCTCTCACTCAATCTGTTTGTGATTTGGCATTAAGATTCGGTGAAGGTGCAAGTGGTGAGAAGAGGTTAATGTCGAGACCCTTCGGTGTGGCGCTTTTAGTGGCTGGTTATGATGAGGATAAAGGACCTCAATTATATCATGCTGAACCATCTGGAACTTTTTACAGATATGATGCAAAAGCTATTGGATCCGGATCGGAAGGTGCACAGGCAGAATTACAGAATGAATACCACAAATCACTAACGCTCAGAGAGGCTGAAGTGCTATCTTTGAAGATTCTCAAACAGGTGATGGAGGAGAAATTAGATTCTAGTAACGCTCAATTAGCTAGCGTTACTAAAGAGGGAGGATTCAAAATTTACAGCGATGAAGAAGTGGCCAAGATCATTGAATTGGTCAAGGAACAAGAGAAGAAAGAAGAGGCGGATAAGATGGAAGAATAATCAGTCAGTTTTTTCTTAGCTAGAACTAAAATTATAACAACCCCCTCACTCTCCCATGTAGGAAGGATAACGAAAACACACCAATTTTTTAGTACCCATTAGCCATTGGCTCTCTAACTATACAGTTAACGCTTCGTGAGAATATCAAGACAACTCGAATACTCGGGAAAGTCTTTCAATTTGGCAATGACGGCCTTCTCGAGTTTGTTTGCATTTTTATAGAACGTTGTGTTCTCACCATTATAAGCCCTACAGTTGTTGAAAATCAACTTGCAGTCGTAAATGAAATCGTCCATTGACTCATATGCATCATTCTCCAATTTCACCTCCATAGTACTCAAATCCATAGGTTCCTTAATCACCTCATAATAATCAGGCACATCAGTTCGACTAACAGGTTGTACAAAGGGCCAATTGGAGGGATGATTCTGCATCTCTGTGAGAATGGTCAACATTGGAATGTGATGCGCTCCACGTTTAGGCTTCTGTGCCAAATCATCCATCTCTTGCGTCCATCCAGCTTCTTTGATTCCTGGGATATCTGATGCATTGAGAGGAGTGAACCCTTCTTTCCGGAAATGATCAAGTCCCTTGTGCACTATGTGTGACTTTCCTATCGATCTGATCTTTCTCATGATAGCTGCTCTCTGAACTGACAAAATCTTATTGCTATCGAGATATCGTATCTTCGATAACATTGTACATTGCATTAAGGTACCACCCTCATAATCTTTGATATATCCCATCCATACATGTTTCGGGAGTGTTATATCTTTAGTAAACCCCTGTTTCTTGAAATATCCAATTGCATAGTTATCTGCATACGTGAGAAAGTAACGAATCTTCGTCGTATTGAGAACGTAATCTTTTAAATGGTTCATCAAATGTGCACCATATCCTCGCACTTGTTCAGTGGAAGAGATGGCACAGAAAACAATTTCAGCAAATTCATGACTCTCAAAGGGACGTATAGTTATACCACCCACCACCGTCAATGGGTGCCGCACGACAGCAACGGAAACGTGACTCCTATCGTAAACGAGTCGTGCAATGTACGCCTTAGGCATTTCTGGAAGCTGCTTTTGGAAAATGTTTTTTAGACCAGTCAGTAGGATCATGTTATCATACGTGTTATCGTTGTTAACGACACGGAATTCAATCTTCCCATCAACTTCCTCAAGGACAGATGGTCGATCTTTGTAAGAATATGTGAATCCGTCAAACTGGAACGTATGCAGCCTGCGCTTCTCCTCATCATCTACCTCCGTTTCAGGCTCAATGTCCGCAATGAATGCCTCCGGTGCAACATCTGTAGGTTTTCGCTCCGAAGTTATTATTTCCTCTTTATTTTCCTCCTCCAGTTTATCCACCATATCTGGAGCATTCGTGCTTACTGATACATCCGCGTTGGTAGAATCATCCACAGATTTCTCTGTTCGATCGGATGCCCCAGCTTCTTGCGTTTCTCCTTCTTGTACTGCCTGCACCGCTTTGATATCTGTATTTTCCACCTTGACCCTCTTTGCATCTCTCTCCGGGGTAGCCTCGTTCTGTGTAGCGGCCTTTCGCTTTGTCTGCGCCATATAGTCTAGAGCCTGTACTTACTACCTACCTGTGGTTTGTAGCGTGTGTTGAAAACCCTGCGATTCTCTTGCAGTGTCCTGCTTCCCGGTTCTCGTTACTCACTCTGTTGCTTGGAGGCTGGGAAGTTTACCAGATTCATGTTGCCAGAGGCCAGAGGCCAGAAGCCAGAATCCGATCTTGTACTTTCAGCGACGCGTCGCTCAGAAGGGAGAAGTCAGCGGATTTCGCTTTTCGGGAGATTTCCCGTTCCGGGGGTTCACTCGAAAATTGAAAAATCAGCGCTTTCCTTTGTGCGTGGCTCAATGCCAATTTAATTATTGTTCACATCTTGTCTGTGCTGGGTGCTCTTCTTTGCTTTTAAACAGGACGCACACCCTTTTGGCTGGTGGGAGTAGGTTGGCACTTGGTTTCACGTCTTGTAGATTGTAGCTCTTTAGGAACAACCTCACCAACAAAACCGTATAGCGTTTGCTCCCCCCGTGCATCCTTCAAACGGGTTCCAACTTACGACGAAAAAACAAACAATTACTTTGACAATGACCTCCGTTACTGAAAAGATGGTCATTTTACCAGGCTCCAAGGCTCTATCCAGCTTCAGAGTCTCAAACTTGATTGCTGACATTAACAACTCTGTTAACTCCTCGGTCGTTACCGATGTCAGATCTTGTCAGGTTCACTACCTTCACACTAAGGGTGACTTGAAACCGGAATCACTTCAAAAGCTTGAAGCTCTCCTTCATTACGATACCGCTCTCGATCTCACTGATGACAAGAACCAATTACTCGCATCTTTAGCTAAGCTCGATGGCGATCACACAGACTCTGTCTCTAAGATCCAACAATCCTTGGATCAGGATACTTATTTGATCAGAATTTTGCCAAGATCTGGTACTATCTCACCTTGGTCATCTAAGGCTACCAATATTGTGGAAGTCTGCGGTCTCGGTGATGAAATCGAGAGAGTTGAAAGAGGTTTAGCCATCTTATTAAATGTGAGACCAGGCTTCCCAGTAATGGAATTCTTTCAAAAGGATAAGTTTGCCTCATTTGCGTCAGTTTACGATAGAATGACTCAATCTCTATACATCAATGAAATCATCCCCAAATTCAACGACCTCTTTGAAGAACATAGTCCAAAGCCTCTTGTTCATGTCGATATCATCTCTTCTAAGGAGAATTTGATCAAGGCAAACAAGGACATGGGTCTCGCACTCGATGAGGGTGAAATCACTTACTTGATTGAGGCCTTCAAGGACACTCTTAAGAGAAACCCAACAGATGTCGAACTTTTCATGTTTGCTCAAGTCAACTCCGAACATTGTAGACACAAGATTTTCAACGCTGAATGGAACATTGACAATGAAAAGAAAGATATGTCTCTCTTCCAAATGATCAGAAACACTCACAAGCTTAACCCACAATATACCATATCTGCATACAGTGATAATGCCGCTGTCTATGAAGGTTCACCAGCTTATGTCTTTGCACCGAACATGGAGAAGAAGAATACATGGTCCTCAACAAAAGAAACCGTGCACACTTTGATCAAGGTTGAAACTCATAACCATCCAACTGCTGTGTCACCATTCCCTGGTGCAGCTACTGGTTCTGGTGGTGAAATTAGAGATGAAGGTGCTGTCGGTAGAGGATCAAAGCCAAAATGTGGTTTATCCGGTTTCAGTGTTTCCGATTTGCACATTCCAGACTTGAAACAACCATGGGAACTCAATATCGGTAAACCAAACCACATTGCATCTCCATTGGATATCATGATTGAAGCTCCACTCGGTTCCGCTGCTTTCAATAACGAATTTGGTAGACCTTGTATCACTGGTTATTTCAGAACTTTGACAACTGCTGTCAAGAACACTAATGGTGAAGAAGAAATCAGAGGTTTCCACAAGCCAATCATGATTGCAGGTGGTATGGGTGCCATTAGACCTCAGCTTTCACTTAAGTCAGACTTCAAGATTACACCAGGTTCTGCAATTATCGTCCTCGGTGGTCAATCCATGTTGATCGGTTTAGGTGGTGGTGCAGCTTCTTCCGTCGCTTCTGGTGAAGGATCTGCAGACTTGGATTTCGCATCTGTTCAAAGAGGTAACCCAGAGATGCAAAGAAGAGCACAACAAGTTATCGATGCATGTAACAGCATGAGCACAGACTCTCCAATCCAATGTATTCACGATGTTGGTGCTGGTGGGTTATCTAATGCATTACCTGAATTAGTCCATGACAATGGCTTGGGTGCCAAGTTTGAAATAAGAGATATCTTATCTCTTGAACCTGGTATGTCCCCAATGGAATTATGGTGTAACGAATCTCAAGAGAGATACGTTATGGGTGTTGCACAGAACAACTTGGATCTTTTCAAGCAAATCTGTGAAAGAGAGAGATGTCCATTTGCAGTTGTTGGTACCGCTACTAGTGAACAAAAATTGATTTTAACTGATAAGCTTTTGGGAACTACTCCTATTGACTTGGAAATGTCCTTGTTATTCGGTAAGCCTCCAAAGATGTCCAGAACTGATACCACTAAGCAATTGGACTTGGCTCCTGTTGACGTCTCCAATGTTGATCTTAAGGAGTCACTTTCAAGAGTTCTACAATTACCATCTGTTGGTTCCAAGTCCTTCCTCATCACTATTGGCGACAGAACTGTCACTGGTTTGATTGACAGAGATCAATTTGTTGGACCATGGCAAGTTCCAGTTGCTGATGTTGGTGTCACCTGTACTTCTTTGGGTGAAGAACTCATCAAGACCGGTGAAGCACTGGCTATGGGTGAAAAGCCAACTTTGGCAATCATTGATGCTGCAGCTTCAGCGAAGATGTGTGTCGCTGAATCTCTTTTGAACTTAGTTGCTGCTGATATCAAGACTTTGGACATGGTCAAGCTTTCTGCTAACTGGATGTCCTCTGCATCAACTCACGGTGAAGGCAGTGCTTTGTACAGCGCAGTTCAGGCTATTGGTATCGACTTATGTCCTGATTTGGGTGTCTCCATTCCGGTTGGTAAAGATTCTATGTCCATGAAGATGACTTGGGAGAAGAACACCGTTATGGCACCATTGTCTTTGATCATCACTGCATTCTGTGGTGTCACTGATACTTCCAAGACTTGGACCCCACAATTACAAAATGCCAAGAATGATGAAGACACTGTTTTGGTTCACGTTGATCTTGCTGCTACATCTGAGAAGTCATTGGGTGGTTCTGCATTTGCTCAAGTGTACAAGCAAATTGGTAATACCTGTCCAACAGTCCATGACAACAAGGTTTTGAAGGCTTACCTAGAATCCGTTATTGCATTGCACAATGACTTTGAAGTGTTAGCATACCATGACGTTTCCGATGGTGGTTTAGTTGTCACTTTGCTTGAAATGGCATTTGCTGGTAGATGTGGTTTGGATGTTCAGCTGAATGGTAAGCAAGATGTCTACACAGAGTTGTTCAATGAAGAATTGGGTGCCGTTTTCCAAATTAAGAAGGCAGACTACAACTCTTTTGTTCAAGTATTTGAATCCAATGGTGTTAGTGGTGATTACATTTCTGTTGTCGGTACACCAGTATTCGACTCCAACCAGGTTGTCAATGTTCAATACAATGGTGAAACTGTCATCAATGAACCAAGATCTAAGCTTCAAGAGCAATGGACTTTAACCTCCCACAATATCCAAAGATTGAGAGACAATCCACAATCTGCAGATCAAGAATTTGGCATTATTGCAGATAATAACGACCCAGGTTTAACTTATTCTTTGACATTCGAGCCATCAGATGATTTGGGAATTAACTCATTACCCTCCAAGCCAAAGGTTGCAATCTTGAGAGAACAAGGTGTCAATGGTCAACAAGAAATGGCATGGTCCTTCCAACAGGCAGGTTTCGAGGTTGTCGATGTCCATATGACTGATATTATTTCAGGTAAGGTAACTTTAGATGACTTTGTCGGTCTTGCAGCCTGTGGTGGTTTCTCATATGGTGATGTTCTTGGTGCTGGTAACGGTTGGGCAAAATCCGTTCTTTACAATGATAGAGCTAGAAGCGAATTCTCAAGATTCTTCAATGAAAGAGAAGACACTTTTGCATTTGGTGCTTGTAACGGTTGTCAATTCCTCAGTAAGATCAAGTCTTTGATCAATGGTGCTGAAGAATGGCCAAGTTTTGAAAGAAATAAATCTGAACAATATGAATCCAGAGTCTGTACCTTGGAAATTTCTCAAGAATCTAGTGAAAACCCATGTATTTTCTTTGAAGGTATGAACGGCTCCAGAATCCCAATTGCAGTTGCTCACGGTGAAGGTAGAGCAGAATGGGAATCAGAAGAACAGATGAACTCTTTCGTGAAGAATGGTTTAGTTGCTGCTAAATACGTTGATAATTACGGTGTTCCAACCGAAAAGTACCCATTCAACCCTAACGGATCTCCTAACGGTATTACTGCAATCAAGTCTAAGAATGGTAGAGTATTGGCTATGATGCCACACCCTGAAAGAGTTGTCAGACTTGAATCTAACTCTTACTACCCAGCTGAAGAAAGTAAGGAATGGAACGGTTACGGTCCATGGGTGAGATTCTTCAGAAACGCTAGAAAGTGGGTTGCTGCTAACGAAAGCAAATGATCCATTTCTCACAAGACTAAACTATATAGCTTGATTTAACTCTTTATACACATATATTAATTTGCATTTACTTTGACTGGTAGGTAGGTTGTATGTTGGAGGTTGGAGGTTAAGCCCGATGGCTCTTGGCTCTTGGCTCTTGGCTTTTGGCGCTCATGCTCGCCCGGCGGAACGAGGGCTTACCAATTTCTTACGAGCGGAACGAGCAGCGAGCTGGAGTTTCTTGATTTTGCATCTTACGGCTTGCAGGCTGCTTCTTTTTATTGTGCCCAACAAGAATCTCCTCATAATTGCGTTAGCAACTTCAGCAGTTCTCCGATTACGGCACGTATTTTCTTTTACGGGTTTCTTATCAGTAACCAGAATCAAAACGAGATATCAACATGAGTCAGTATGTGAATACCCCCAAATTGTGCCGATACGCATCCTTTTCGACTAGCTTACTAACACGTTTCTTTTGCATCGCAGCACACTCATCATCATCATCATCATCATTAATACAGAGTTTTTGGATCTAACTCCATCGATATTCCATCCAAGGAGACATTTTCACAAGTGTTCTCTACCATTAGGGAGATTCCAGGTCTAAATTTTATGGAAAAGTTATGGGCTTCATACTATGTGTACATGGACAACGATCTTTTTGCAACTGGTTTGCTTTTCTTCTTGCTCCATGAAATCATGTACTTTGGCAGATGTATCCCATGGTACATCATTGACAGAACTCCATACTTTAAGAAATATAAGATTCAACCCGATGTTTATCCAAGTGATAAGGAACAATGGGAATGTACAAAATCCGTTCTGAAATCTCATTTCTTCGTTGAAGCACTGCCAATTTGGTTCTTCCACCCAATCTGTGAGAAGATTGGTGTTTCATTTGATGTTCCATTCCCTTCATGGAAAACCATTGCACTCCAAGTGTCCATTTTCTTTTTCCTTGAAGATGCATGGCACTACTGGTTCCACAGAGGTATTCACTACGGGGCCTTCTACAGAATTATTCACAAGCAACATCACAGATATGCTGCACCATTCGGCCTTGCCGCAGAATATGCACACCCTATTGAAGTCATGCTTTTAGGTTTCGGAACTGTTGGTATCCCTATCGTCTGGTGTTACTTTACAAGAAACTTGCACTTATTCACAATCTGTGTTTGGATTACTTTGAGATTGTTCCAAGCAATCGATGCCCACTCCGGTTACGAGTTCCCATTCTCTTTACATCACTTCCTCCTCATATGGGCTGGTGCTGACCATCATGATGAACATCACCACTACTTCATTGGTAACTACGCATCCTCATTCAGACTTTGGGATTTCTTCCTTGATACCGAAGCAGGTGAAACCGCCAGACAATCTAGATTAAGAAAGAGTAAGGTTAAGGCTGAAAAGGTTGCACAAAAGAACTAGACGACACCTCTGGATTTCCTAATCATTCTGTCACTCACTCACTAATTCACCTATGTATAGATATGTAGCTGCCTTGCAGACACTGTGCTAAGAATATACTATTCGTTCAAACTGGCGCCCGTGACGCGTACTGAGAGGGAAGCACGTCCTTCGTCCACGCAAAAAAAACCCTGTCAGACTCCAGCGCACAGCGAGCGCTCAAATTATAGAAAAACTATAAAAGGAGCGCCACCCCCCTTCTTTTTTCAACATCTCTTTACACTAAGGGGCACGCTTTATTCATGATGTTTCTTGAAAGCCATCCTATCATTGATGTGGAGCAGCTGCCCTACAAACATTGATGGTTTCAAATAATAACGCTGGACCTTTTAACCCAGCGTTTCTTTCTCTTTCTTGCAGCTTCTAAATGATGAGACACAATTAACACAGACCTGTACTAATTCTTCGGAATGTGAGGATAAACTAATTGTTGCCTTTTGCTGATTCTAAGCTAGCATAATTACGTAAATCAATTGTAGATGATCAAAACTTGAGTGGAATCGATCTCTTCGAATTATGTTGAAGTCTAACATAATTACTACTATAGGTCAACAGGTTGCGTGTTGAGTGTTAGCAAGTTATTTTAGACCAAATGAACGTGGATGACTTCTGTTAGTACTGGTGCCTGGTGCAGCAGTCTTTCGCCGCCAAGTTTATTTATTAATGTAATTTTTGTTATGTTTCAAAATATACAAATTTAACGTTAGGATTAAACTAGATATTGATAGTTGGGGGTTTATTTTATAGAGTAAAGAGAGATAACTAACTTTCAGCAAGATTATTTCTTTGCAGTTAATCTTCTCAAGTAGAAAGCTAATTCTTCACCTTCCAAAATGTAACCGTCACATCTACCGGATTGACCTGGTCTAGAGGAGATAGCAGCGTAAAGCTTACCGGAGTTGAATTGAGCAGCAACTGCGTGTTCAATCTTGGATTCTTCAGCTCTTGCAGCTAACTTCTTTTGGACAGAGTTAGATCTCTTGGTTTCCTCAACTTCAGCACCCTTCTTACCGAGGGTAAGACCGTAGTGGGATTCGTAGTATTGCTTGAATGGAGTTGCATCGATTTGAACAATAGCAGCCTTGGTCAAGGTGTTAGTTCTAACCAACTCGTTGTTAGATGGGTGGTAGACGACAACATTAATTCTGGTCTTTCTGGAGACACCCTCGGAAGCCCAGGAGAAGTTACCAGTTTCAATTCTGATAGCTCTGAACTTTTGGTTACCACCTCTAGTTCTAACAGAGTGGATTCTCTTTGGGCCGATCTTGGTGTTAGCACCTTGTCTACCACACTCGAACTTCCGCTTCTTTCTGAATTGAGCTCTCTTAGCACCAGTGGCTGCTCTCTTGTGACGAGAATCTCTAGAAATACCCATGATGACTGTATGATAATAGGGAACAATAAGTTCAGAGAATGTTAGTAACTTGTCATTTGAAGATGTGAAAGA
>JAMYHI010000430.1:0-15322 GCA_025531525.1 Pichia sp. P7020A | reverse complement strand
TCACCACCAACTTCAGGGATAGCATCCAAATGTAAATGAGTGTAACCAGCTGGTTGCCTTTCGTGGACCAAATCGGTGTGCCAGCCTTGGTTACCCCAACTCCAATATCTGACACTGTCCCAATTTGAAAAGCCGACATTATTAAAATGCATATCCAAACCCTTCTTAATGTTGAAATCGTTCCAAATGACAGTAGCACCTGGCAAACCGGTAACATGTGAAGCTTGTGGGTGAACTTCAACATTGCCTAAGTATTCACCAAGTGAGTGTTGACCCTTTGGTGATAGCTTTTGATCTCTGAAGAAAACAACAACTCTTTCAGCAACCAATAAGGCAAGCTCATCCTTCTGTTGGTCGGACAAATCTTCGAGTTGTAGACCCACAATTTCAGTACCAATCTTATCGGTCAAATTAATGACTTCAGTTGCGGCACCCAACAATGCTTTCTTTTCCGGATCAGCCTTAGATCCCCTGTCAATGAATGGGACATCATAGTCCCTGATAGCATATGCTTCATCGACAAAAACAGGAATTTGACTTCTATCAGGAACTTCGGGGTAACCTTTGGACAAATCAATTCCACCGTCAACAAGTCTTTTTCTACTTGATTCAGGCAAAAGCTTCAAGCCTTCTTGGTCGGCACCTTCGCTTTTAGTTCTTGTAATGCTTAACTCTTTGTGTGCCCGAACAAGCTTTTCGATTTGTTTGTCAATTGGAAGGTCATTGACAACCTGGAGGTTTGTTGTTTGTGGAATAACTTTTGTGTCACTCATTTGTAGTGTGTATCTGTTGTACTAAATAGGATTTTAAGACCAGATAGATTGCAGTCATGGCGTTTCTTCTGGTTTTCACATTGCAGAGATATTGAGGCTCTTTTATACAATAGTGCAAGTGTTATAAATCCGTGGTATTGATGTATTTGTCATCATTTGACGCCATAATCCAGTGTTTGGGTGTTGAAACTTTGCAATATCATACGATAGGTGACACAGTGTAGTCCTTTCTTATTTTGGTAATTTGTCTTGAAGCCACACTTCTGGCGGTATCTTCTGATACACACTTTGCACGTTCTCCACATTTTTATACCCATCGGTACATCGTATTTCCGCAAGCTAAAAATGTTAGCCTTTAGCAGTCTCTCTGAATCATAGATGTTGTGTTCAGGTAGTAGTAACACGGGCGCACCTATTGAAACTTTGAGATCAAGAAGCATGGATTAAAATAAGTTGCTTTTTCATTTGAAGCAACAGCAGTAATGCTTTTCTTCCCCGTTCCTCAGAAATAGATTGCCAAGGATATCTCCTTTTGATCCTAAAGGGCTATATCTATTGATAACATCATTGTTAGCCCTCACGTCTAAGGGTTGGTTGAGATCGCTCAGGGAGTGAGAGAGTGGAGGCTCAGCTCTTTCTTGTGGCTCCTGGCCCGCGATAAGAGCTTTCACCACAGTTAACAGTTAACACTTAAGCAACGTGCCTAAATGTTACCAAACTTGCAGATTGCAGAGGTTACGCAAATGCACACGCAAAATGAAATGGTGTTATTGTAGAAGAAATTGGAAACCCCTGGGCGAAACCGGGAAGAGGGCGAAGATCTGCCACTCGTTATGGGGAAACGCAACTCAAACAGTTATTCTGGGATCTCTAAACAGGGTAAAGTGGTCTTAGGGTAAAAAGGATTTGATCTATAAATATTCTAAACTAATCGGTAAAGTAAGAAAGTATCAATCAGTTCTCGGTTCAAGTAGAAGAGCGCCAAAGGGTACTTCAGAGACACCCTTACCCAATGCGTAGATGGAGTTACCTCGAAGAATGGTTTCAACGACTCTACCCTTCAAAGGTCTACCATCAAATGCAGTTAGCTTGTTTTTGAAGAAAGTTCTTGCATTGGCAACAGTGTACTCCATTTTAGAGTCAAAAATAGCAAAATCAGCATCGTATCCACAAGCAATTTTACCCTTTCTATGGCCCAGACCGACTTGATTGGCAGTATTGACGCAACACCATTGAACAATTTCTGGAAGGGATATATCAAATTCTTCGGTACCGACAGTATGAAGGAGTGGTAGCCCAAATCCTACCGATGATATGCCACCCCAAGCTTCAAAGAAGTCGCCTCTCTCCAATCCCTTGAGTTCGGGTGTGCATGGAGAGTGGTCGGATATAACTGATGTTATAAGTTCATCCCTAAGAGCTTGCCACAGTTGAAGACGGTTATTGTCATCTCTGATTGGTGGACAACATTTGAATTGGGTTGCACCGTCAGGGATATCCTCCGCTCTCAAGGTCAAATAGTGGAAAGTTGTCTCCACAGATAATGAGAGTCCTAATGTCTCCTTAGCATGTTTTATCATTGGCAATGCTTCATGGGTTGCCAAGTGAACAATGTGGCATTTAGTAGTGGGTTGTTTCCTCAAACATTCAATAATGTTATGAATCGCATTACATTCAAAGGAGTCAGGTCTTGACGCAAGGAATGAAGAATACGCCCTAGGATCAACAGATTTCAATATGGATTGCTTCTCCATAGCGAGTTCAAGAGGTGTAATATCATCTATGGTGATGTCACTCATATGTGATGAGGCATTGATAAGCTTGTTGATTTTACCTGTTAAAGGCTCAACTGCATGCAAAGAAGGTGATTTAGCCAAAGCTTCTGCCTGCAAATCATTTAGCCCATCATAGTTGTGGTGCTCTTTCGTGCACAATGTATTGTCATCCGACGGAGGTGTATCCATCTCCGCGTGAAACATCAACATTGTACTTTTACCCTTGACGACTTGTAGAGCTTTGTCAATGTAATCTGGAGTTATCATAGGGAATTCGTCCACACCAGAATCCATCATAAACCCTTTAAATCCCCTGACGCCGGCATTGACCAATGGAATCAAGTCATCTAGATTGTTTGGCACTAATCCACCCCAGAATCCGGTGTCTACCCAGGTCTGACCTCTTGCTGACTCCAATTTTATATTCAGGTTTTTTACATTGGTAGTCGGTGGAATTGCGTTGAGTGGCATATCAATGACAGTGGTGACACCACCTGAAGCTGCTGCTTGTGTACCCGTGGCGAATCCTTCCCAATCTGTACGCCCAGGTTCATTCAAGTGAACGTGAGAATCCACGAGACCTGGCATTATAACCAAGGGTGACAATTGTCTGTAGTTTTGAACATCATACTGCGCCAATAGTTGATCGTCATCACTCAGCACACCGGGGATGACCGTGACGATTTTCCCCGATTTCGTGGAGAAGATTATAGTTGCTGGCTTGACTGTTCCTTCAAGAACAACGCTGGATGATGATATTGCGAAAGACATGATTGCTGAAGTGATTTGGTCTGGGGGAGTCTCGAGATCAAGAGGAATGAGTTTGTATGTGCGGATAAAGGAAACGAAGATAAGAAGAAGTTGCCTGTCACGTCACGTCACGTCACGTCAAACTTTGGGGCGATTGAAGATAATTAGAGAAAAGAAGGTGAGTATCTGAGGCCATGTATAGATACTGGAGATGGTATGCAGATAGTACAGCTGCTTCTATACTTGGACAGGGCAGCTGTGCCGTGGGTACAAGCAGGCGCGTGATTGGCCTGTGCTGAACGGAACGAACCCGGAGAACCCCGAGTGTGGTATTTGATAACAGTCGATATGGCTGATATGGCTGTAAGCTAGAGTCGAATCGATGCTAGAAGAGATCTGGGTGGACCAACGTTTCTTGGCTTGCGGCATTACATAGACTATTCTAAAGAGACATACTCTCTTGGAGTACAGCATTGGCAGACACTTGGTCGGCGTACTTGTTGCTAGTAAGATCGTGGAGAATGGCCACAGCGGCGGTGCTGTCCAAATTCTCGAGGCCCCCAGCTTCAACAACGCGGGATTTCCATTCCTTGAGGATGGATTTCAAGAGACCTTTTCCTTCTGCATACTCTTCCTTAGTAAACTTTTTACGCTTGGCGACTGCTTCATCATCGTCATTCTCCTCAAGTTCTGTGGCCTTTCTCTTGGCCATGTTTATGATTTTCTGTGGGAACTTGACAAGTTCCGCAACGTGAATACCAAAGGATTGATCACTGATACCTGGTTCAACCTTATAGAGCAAGGTAACATTATCTTCGGTTTCTCGACTTTCCTTCTCATCATTACCTGGTTCCACATGAGCAACAACGTGTAAATTACCAACATTGTCGTAGTCGTTAGCCAATGATGTGAGTTCATGGAAGTGGGTAGCAAATAGAGTCCATGATTTGACACTTTTAGCCAAGTGTTCACTAATAGACCATGCAAGTCCAAAACCATCATATGTACTGGTACCACGTCCCAACTCATCAACAATAACGAGACTCCCCTTATGAGCTGAAGATAGAATATTGGACATTTCAAGCATTTCTGCCATAAAGGTGGAAACTCCCTTGAGTTGAGAATCTGAAGCACCAACTCTAGCGTGAATAGCATCCACTATGGCAAACTCTGATTCTGGCATACATGGCACAAAAGAACCAATTTGGTTCATCAAACAGATCACTCCTAATGTACGAATGTAAGTGGACTTACCACCCATATTTGGACCAGTTATCAAATAGAAATCCTTCCCAGAATCCCATTTGTCACCATTGACACTCACCACCTTTTCTTCTGATTTACTACCACCGAGCACGTAATCGTTTGGTATGAAGGAAACACCTTCAGTGACTTCCAAGCAAGGATGTCTAGCCTGCCAGATCCTCATTTTCCTATCTTCGGCTTCGAGTGCGTAAATTTTAGCTGGTTTGACAAACTCAATTGGTGCACATGTCGCAACAACGGCAAACGATGCAATGACATCAAGGCTATCCAAAACAATGGATAGTTTGGTGAAAACAGGTACATATGTTGCTGAAATTCCTCTCAATTCACTGACTATAGTAGATTGTTGCTTCGCATATGCCTCCATAATTTTTTGGAAATCGTTCGATAAAGCCGTAAGCTCAACAGTAGTGAAAAAGACACCTGCCTTCACCGTTTGTAATTCCTGGTATTGCTGATCATTGGCATTTTTACTCTTCGCAGATGCTGATTTACCTCTCAAAACACTTGAGTCGTTTCTAGTCAATCTAAAACACCAACCGTGATTGACATTCTGTTCCATTTTCAGCTTCTTATCGATCTCCATCCCCAAATCAACAGCTGCATCTTCATGGAGTTGTTTCATTTGTTGTTCAACATCCTCTCTCTTTTGTTGTAATTCCATTAATCTTTCATCATATTGCGGATTAATCTGAACCAATGAAGATATCGATGATGCAGATGTTGCATTCTCAAGAGACTCCAAATCTATAGTTTGCTCGATCATGTCTTTGAACCGTCCCAATGTCTCATTGTATTCAGTGAGCCCATCCAGCCAGTATCCACTGACCAAAAATGTGAGATCGTCATCATCACAATTTTGCAATCCTTCATTCAAAATATCCAAAGCAACATCAAGTTTCTTCACAAGTTGATACAATCTAACGACTTCATCTAGTCCTGAAGACCTTTTACCGGTAAGCTTACGAACAAGTCTGGAAATATCGGGAACGTGGCTCAAAAAGTTCCCTCTAATATTCCCTACCAATCCGGAATCGTTAACAAACCACCCGACAAGCCTATGTCTCTGTTCAATCTCTTCAACGTCGACAAGTGGTTGCTTGATCCATTGAGAGAGCAATCTCGCACCACTTGCAGTTTTACAATGGTTCAATAATGCAAATATGGATGTTGGAGCATTGGAAATCCCTGATGAACTAACGATCGAATTATTTGCACTTGTCCCCGTTGGGAATAAGTTCAATGCACGAACTGCAGCTGCATCGAGACGCATATATTTTTCAAGATTGTATTTACCAACAGTGATGTGACCTCTAATTGAGTCATTACCAAGAAGTCCCAAATACATGATCAATGCATTAGAAGATGCAAGTGCTGATGTCATCGATGCCAATTCAGAAGTGGCAAGAATATGTTCCTTACCTGTAAGTGTGACGAGATCTTGGTCAGAATTTGAAGAGTTATACGTGGATGATGCAACTTGTGTAATTAGAATATCACATCTATCAATGGTTTGAGTTAGACGTACAATTTCATCGTCACCATTAGCGGCACTCCCACTAATAAGGCATTCCTTAACCCCAAGTTGAATCAAAATAGATTCAGTGTTTGAGTATAGTTCAGTATCCGGGTATTCGGAGAGCCCTAAAAACTTGGTATTTGTATCAAAGAATGCCAATCCCATTTTCTTCCCCTCCTTGGCATTAGATACTAACTTTATAGCTGCAATTATGGATGAAGAACCATTGGCTAAACCGGTACTTCCACCAGCGTCTATATCATTTGCGGAATTTTCCTCACTTACATAGAGCAAGTCTTCAATTTCTTCCAAATGACCAGGAGATGCAGTTCTCTGTAATGACCATTTATGACTACCACCTTCAACGTTGTATAGCTCAACTTTATAACTCCTCTCCAAAACCAAGGCGCGTAAAAGAGATGCGAAAGTCTTCTCTGATAAGGGCAAATATTGAACGCAAACTTTCCTATCGATATCTTGGGGGTGTGCAATGAGTGGACTACTCTTCAAAACTGAATGTGTGGAGTACACGAGTTCCGCCGCCAGGACTGCATCTTGGTCGAAAACCGTATAATAAATAGAGCCTTTCGATCCCGTCCTGATAAGTGCGCGAGCGGTACGTTGAGATGCTGCCGGAAGTCGAAGGTATGAGCGATAAATTGAAGGCTGGGCTTCTGCCTCCTCCGTGTAGACGTTGGCCGACATTGAATGTGTTGAGCTGGGTTGATATCCTTGTCGGGAATGTGGAAATTCACCCAGGAAGTAGAGGAAGAGGAAGAAGAAGTAGAAGAAGCTGGACGTGTCGCTTTTCGTTTCTGGTGTTCACAACGCGTCGCGTTTTCGGTTTCTCTCGTAGGAAGAGGATTACAATTAGAGTTTATGGCTTATGGCTTATGGTCTACTAGCAAAGCTGAACTTTCACTGTAAATAACTAATACTGTACACATGGAGATGCCTACACGGCTTCGCTGTCGTATCCATCATCGTCGGAGTAGGCTTCCTCATCCGTGGAATTACCCTTGTTGTATGCGAAGAATTGGCAGAAGATGATGAAATCTTCAACAAGTGTTCCAAAACTCCCCACCAACCAAGAAGAGTTAACCAAGAGGTATTTCTTCCCCGTACAGACTGCTAGAATGGATACAACGTATGTAATGTTACCCAAGCATGCAAACAAGAAGAAGAGGAAGGAGATTCCATCACATGATTTTCTCTCGAAATTTAGAAGGATCTGAGGAATTCTAGATCCAAGGTAAAGAACGGCACATAACCAGCCAAAGAACTGGGCAAGAGGGTGGAAAATGAGATCATCGTCAGATGGTGGTGATTCCGGCGTACTGTGATCACCAAAATACCAACCTCCGAAACCGGCAATGATGACGAGGGAGACCATGATCAAATTGTAAGAGAGATCTGAACCCTGTATAGAAGAGGATGAACTGCATGAACTCGATGAAGAGTTTGATCTTGAACATGAGACATCATGAGGATTAGATCCGTTGATATCATTATAAGAGTAAGCAGGAGATCCCTGGCCCTCAGTATCCACTTCAGCAGCAGCATCGTTACCATGAGAATCAGCTTGAATGATGACTTCATGTGCTGCATTGGGATCAACTTCGTGATGGTGATGATGATGAGGATTTTCGTTGGACAAGACTGAAATGAGTAATGGTTCAGACTCTCCATTTAGAGGGTTTGCGGGAGAAAGATGGATTGGATCCACCTCTTTCAGTGCTGCTAATGATGTAGCACCGTGACCATAATATAGACATTGCCATAGAAGAACAATATCGGCAAGGGTATAATAGATGGCTAAGATGGTCATTGTAGGTAAGACACCCTGAAGAATGGCACCGATAACGTTAAAGACATCACCGGCGAGCCAAAGTACCACAAATAGGAGTGAGAGTCCCTCAGCACTTCGACGTGCAAAATTCTGGTAAATCTGTGGGGCAAAGACAATGATCCAGCACGCTATGGAGATGGACCCTGTGATACCTGAGACCGCCTGAGCGGTAATAGCGGGCGTTGGAGGTGGCGCCATTGCTGTGTATGATGGTAGTTGTGCTCGTTGTACTGCCCCTTTCTCCTCTTTTGCACCCTTTCCTTTCTTCGGTCTTCTGTCTTCTGCTAATAATCTGGTCACTTCACTCTTCACTCTTCACTCTGAAAAAGCTTCGACGGCCGACGCATGAAATGACGCACGGAAATTTATTTTTTTTCACTTCACCAGACACGAGATATTTGAGAGTGCAATGCCATTGACCAGATCTGTCTGTCGGCTTGCTTGGATTTACCACTGGACCGGAACCGGACAACAGCACATCATGACCGAAGCACCAACTACTACTGCACCAACAACTTCCCATGAACCAGTTCCTGTCAGAAAGCCTGGCGAGAAGCTGGTCCCACCACCGGGTATGACCAAGTCCGCGTATAAGAAACTGCTCAGAAAGCAACGTCATGAAGCAACGAAGGACCAATACCGTCAACATCGTAAAGAGCTCAAGAAATCAAGGGATGTGGAGCGACGCGCAGAGATTGAACGTCTCAAGGCTTCAGGTGAACCATATGAACACTTGCTCAAGACTAGAAATAGAAACAAACTCGTGAAGAGTTTCTCCTTGGGTAAAGATAGTGAAATGATTGATGTCGATGGCATGGATGAAGCTAAGAAGATTAAAGTTATAATTGATTGCGCTTATGACGATTATATGAATGAGAAAGAGGTGGTCAGTCTCAGTTCCCAGGTGACGAGAGCTTATTCTTCCAATAGACAAGCTGTTAAGAAATGGTACACGGAAGCCATTGAACGTAAACAGAAGGAACTCACCACTGGTGAGAAAGTGGAGGAACCTCAATGCGAATTGGCTCCAGCATGTAAGCTCGCCATCAGTGGTGTCGACAAAAGATTGAAAAAAAGATTCGATGATGTGCTATCAGATTACCAGAAGTGGGATCCTGAATGTGCAGTTTTGACAAGTGATCCAATTGAGAAGGCATTAGCAAATGTTGGTGCTAGTGAAGATTACGACAATGTGGTGTACCTTAGTGCGGACGTTGAGGAGAAGCTCGAGGTACTCACTCCGGGAGAGATTTACCTCGTGGGTGGCATTGTCGATAAGGGTAGACACAAGAACTTATGTAAGAGCACCGCTGAGAGGCTAGGGAAGAAGATTAGAATATTGAGATTACCTATCGACGAGTACATCCAACTCAGTGGAAGGAAAGTGCTAACGACTGCGCACGTTGTGGAGTTACTCCTGAAGTGGTGTGAATACAAAGACTGGAAGAAGGCGTTTGAAGAAGTGCTACCAGCGCGTAAGATGAAGGAAGGAGCAGAGGCCGATGAAGATGATGATGACGAAGATGATGAATAGATGAAGATTAGTTACTCCCTTTTGTCCTCGTACTTGTCATTGCATTCCTCTCTTTTCTTCTTCTTCTGCATTAGTTTCACCTTCGTATTATTATAGGTACCAAGCACAAAGTAACAGAGAGCAAAGAACACTGCCCATGCGTCTTGCCTGATCCATTTCTGTGCAGCGAGCATGAACAAAGGACTCGTAAGTACGCTTGTCATAGAAACCCTTACGTAATTGTTAACCAATGCACTCGTGATAACACTACGCATCCTTGCCAGAAGTTCTTGACCTGACTTACAGGTTTTCAATTGTTTGACGTTGTTGATCAATCCCACCCAAACGACGAAACAAGCGCAGAAAATGGGGGTTATCACACCCGTGCTGAGCAAGATCTGTAAAACTCTCTTCCTCTTATTTAAAGGAGCAGGCACGAGTTTCTGTATCAGCATATAACCGTAGTGTGAGAGTGGCGCATTGATCACGCCAGCAAATAGTCCCATTAGGGGAACACGGGTAGTAAATGGTGACTCGCCAGCGAAGACTGATGCTAGCTGTTCGTTGAGTAGAGCCAACACCACGAGCGTTGCCGCTTTTGTAGATAGCGGGCGCTTCGAGAGGGCAGCGGTGTACTGCGAGTTGAGGGTCGAGAGCAGCGCCATTGTGGATTTAGATGTCTGTTGTGGTCTTTGATACCCACCTCTCCTGTGTACTTGTCATCATTTCTTCCTCTCTTTCTCTGGTGTCTTGTCTGTCCTTCCTTATCTACTGAACTGAACCGTTGTTGATATTCATCTTCGGCCTTCTCCGGCGGCGGCTCAGCTCAGCTCAGCAAACGCCTGCGCCACATGCGCCACGCAATCCTCACCGACGCGTCGCTCCTTTTTCATATTTTCTCTTTTTCCGGCAATTTCCATTTGTTTTATTTAATAAAATTTTTTTTCGCTCCCCTTTTTTTTCGCAAATGGCTCCCGCTTTCGCTGTGCGTAAAATTTTCACTTCAACACCAAAACTGCTCTACATCGAGGGCCTATCACTGCTGCTACTCTCTTTCTTACCATGTATTTCCACATAACGTTTTGAAAGGTCTGAAGATTCTCTCTTTGCTATACACTCTTTCTTGACAACTATCTTATAAGAAAAAATGGCATTTGAACAAAGAGGCGGCAGAGGCGGAGCTCGTGGTGGCTCCAGAGGCGGTTTTGGTGGTGGACGTGGTGGTTTCGGCGGTGGCCGTGGTGGTTCTAGAGGTGGTTTCGGCGGTGGCCGTGGTGGTTCTAGAGGTGGCTTCGGCGGTGGCCGTGGTGGTTCTAGAGGTGGTTTCGGTGGTGGCCGTGGTGGTGCTCCTCGTGGTGGCCGTGGTGGCGCTAGAGGTGGCCGTGGTGGTGCTAGAGGTGGTGCAGCTGGTGGTGCTAAGGTTGTCATTGAACCACATAGACACGCTGGTGTTTTCATTGCAAGAGGTAAGGAAGATTTACTTGTTACTAAGAATGTTGCTCCTGGTGAATCTGTCTATGGTGAAAAGAGAATCTCTATTGAAGAACCTTCTAATGATCCAGCAGTTCCTGCAACTAAGGTTGAATACAGAGTTTGGAATCCTTTCAGATCTAAGCTTGCTGCAGGTATTATGGGTGGTTTAGACCAAATATTCATTAAGCCTGGTGCAAAGGTGCTCTATCTTGGTGCTGCATCTGGTACCTCTGTGTCGCACGTCTCTGATTTGGTTGGCCCTGAAGGTTTAGTTTATGCTGTTGAATTCTCTCACAGACCAGGTAGAGAACTCATCTCCATGGCTAAGAAGAGACCTAACGTCATCCCAATTGTTGAAGATGCTAGACACCCACAAAAGTACAGAATGCTCGTTGGTATGGTGGACGTTGTCTTCGCCGATGTTGCACAACCAGATCAAGCAAGAATTATCGCTCTTAACTCCCACATGTTCCTCAAGGACGGTGGTGGAGTTGTCATCTCCATTAAGGCTAACTGTATCGACTCTACTGTCGATGCAGAAACCGTCTTTGCTAGAGAAGTGCAAAAGATGAGAGAAGAAAGAATTAAGCCTCTCGAACAATTGACTTTGGAACCTTATGAAAGAGACCATTGTATCGTTGTCGGTGTCTACAAGAGAAGTGGATTATAATCATTATATGCGCCATGATCTCCTCCTCCCCTGTACTCTATTTCCCGTTTACTAAAAATACACTCCTACTCTATACTACCTTCCTATATACACGCTACATAGCATAATTGTTACCAATCGTACAACTTTAAACCTCACTGGCAACTATCTATTCACCTACTATCTACTATCTACTCTCACTTACTGATTATCCAACATGAAACTCGCGATCTGCTTGAATTCTGTTTCCTACCTCTTCTTACACATCTAACGTGTTATGGTCTTTCTCCAACATCATTTCCCCTTCTACTTCACAAGCAACAGCATCTAAGTGCTTCCAAAACATCATATATACAATGGAAACACATAATACGCACAGACTCTCACGACAGGATTTCCCCAACTCGGATCTTGAACTCGAAGAATCGTCTCCTTCATCGCCCTTACAGTCGCACTCAGCTACATCGATACGCAATAAGCCAGTGTCACCATCTAGTGGTAACGCCAACATGAACCATATAACTATAGATGATAGTCAGGATAATGGCTCTGATGGAACCGGCACGCGGCAGAACGATTCTCATCCACAAAGGAGGACTTTACAAAGTGAGGCACAGAGACGCCGCCAAAGATCAATTCAAGGTCGAATAGCTGCAAATGGAACACTGGAAGAGGCATTTGCCACATCTTTGCCATCGGCCAGGCGGCGTAGACATAGTGTTGTTATGCTCCCAGATGATGATGACAACGACGACGATGATGACAATGACAATATCAACATAGTCGGTGAATCGATCAACTCTTCAGGTGCAACATCCATACCACAGATACATTACATGCCCAATATCAATATACACGACGATGGGCCTGGAGCGTCACACTCTGCAGCATCGGCACCCATACTGATAGAATCGGACGATGAAGACATAAGCGTACACTCTGCCTCAGTGTCTGCCTCAGAGTCTTCGAGTTCACGACTCAACATGGCATTGAACGCAGACGATAGATCGATACGTCTCGCACAAGCTGCACAGCGTCATCACATTCAAAGACTCACTAACGAAATGCAACAGCAGCGGCGACAAAGGCAACAACAGAGAGATGGTGCAACTGTTGACGATACTGATGAAGTCCAGTTCGTTGCAGAACGACCCGTACCAGACATTCAGATATTATCATCGAGGGAGACTGAAAGAGTAAGGGCATCTCCAGGCTTCGACTTATACACTCCATCGGGTCCCTTATTCGTGCCCGTGGAGTCTGAAGAACAGACTCGACGAGGTGGTGGTAGAGTACACATGACCTTAGGTAGAGATAACGGTGATAGTTCCGATGAGGGTCGTGGTGGTAGAGTCTCTTCAAATAGTCGTTTCTGGAGGCCCGTAAGAGATAATAGAGCCAGTCAGCAACAACTAAGAGAGAGGCAGATGGAAGCTAACAGAAGAGCTAGGGCAGCTGCCGCTGCCGCACAGACGCCAAGTATTGCAGATCGAGTGCACAGTCGTTCCACCAGGCGTCCTGCTCCTGCAAGCTCTTATGAACATAGAAATGTCCGACCTAGACTCACGCACGAGATGACAAATAATCACATAGCAGCTGCTAACTCTGGCGTTTTCCATCTTTTGAGCACGTTGGCACCACATAATGCACGAGTTGCAGCTGCAATGAACATGTTTGAATCCATGGGCGCTAGACAAATCTTTGGGCATCGCTTTTATATGCCCACGGCATTTGAAGCACAGGATGGTATGACAGGAATGGGTGGTGACTTGACTAGTGATGAGATACCTGATCACGTCATGAGAATCTTACAATCTAGAGATGAAGAGAGAGAAGCACAGCGCGTCTCTTCTCGAACTAAACTGGCAAATGCTGAACGGGATAAGAAGGCAAAAGATGCTGCAATTCCAGCTGAACTGAGAAGCGAGTACAGCAATAATCTGGGAGAAGATGGTCATACTGATATTTGTGTTCTCTGTGGCGTTACCTTGTTAGAGGGTATACCGGAGAAAAACACAGACATAGAAAATCGGGATGACGAAATCAAACAATTTGTGAAAGAAGGCATCATATCTCCCTGGCAAGCATGGCGTAAGTGCAACAAAGAAGATATAGGCTTGTCCAAAAAGGTGTTTTTTGGGACTTGTGGACATATTTACTGCGGACGATGCGTAAGTAACATCATGAAGTTCAGAGGGTTGACAGCTAGACAACGTCGGGATGAGCTTAATAAGGAGTCGAAAGATAGAGTCAGTGCAGCTACTACCGATTTTGAGAATCCAGCATTCAGCGCACCGCTTAAATGCATCGCCAAAAACTGTGGTAAAAAGTTTGCAGGACAGACTCCATTCAATGAACTATACCCTTAATTAAAATCTGTCAGAACTTTGGGTCCCGCTTTGCCTGTCGCTTGCGGTAAGTTACAGATATTCAGCTTGACCTGGTATGATAGATAATCCATTCCCATACACTCCCTACATCGATGTGTTTTTTTTTGGCGTTATAACTTCTAAATGTTGAATCCTCATTTGCCACGGTTACATCTTGCGGTACATCACTGTATTCCAAGCGAAGTGATGCAGTCAAGTAGAACCTCTATTGGTAGTAGAACTGTCAGAGATATAACATTGACTACATTTCATAGCTCCGCCATTTTTATTGTACGTGTGTGAGTGTATGGCGGGCCCCCGCATATCATGACTCTGAATTGTGAGAATACTATGGTAACTAGACATCTTCGCCTTTTAAGGTCTTCTTCTACGTTCATTTTGTGAAGTAATTGATCACGCTCGTTATAAACTTAAATCGGCGACATCTTACCATTTCCTATTTCAATGGCAGGGAAGTGTAGACTCGGTGAACTTCTTCCGCTTTGATAGAGCTTGAAAGGAAGATGCTGTGACATATGGCTTCTTCTGCTTGTGTACTGGAGAGATTGTTTTCTCTAATTCGTGTTGAAAAAGCGTTATCATCAACCTTCGCTGGTGGGGGAAATCAATGCATCTCAAACATACTCGTTATTGTTAGTCTTTTTCTTAGTTGTGAAAGTGTCATTGATCATAGCTGCAATTCTGTGGGCGAGGTGAAGAAGTACTTTCTGAATAAAGGAGCGTCGGGGGTATAACTTGACATGTGCTTATTTGGACCATCAATGTTGCTGTCAAACAATCTAAGAGGAACAACCTGAAAGTCTATAAACTTTAACGGTTTACTTTAGTAATGTAATCCAAATCTTAGGGATCATTTAGTACTTACTAGAATGCACTATCTTGACATTGCATTCCTCAACTATGTCTGACAGCTGGTTTGCAATTAGCATCATTTCATACTTGGAACAGTCTTCCGTGTGTTGAGCCGCCAAAAATGTATTGCCAGTTTCATTATTTCTACCTGTTGATGCCTGTTTCTATACTGGTTCTGCCAACAGGCTGGTCATTCTGCATCGGACTCTCTAGTGGTGAGTATATGCTCAACATACTCTTACACTGAATATCTGTAAGTCTGTCCGTAGGAGAAGCACGCGTGTCGGTTCGGGTGCTGGCTTCCGCCCATTTGGACATTGGACGCGCCGCATGAGGAGACGTCAAATCGCAAATCGTTATCGATAAAACGTTGTGGCTTCAAGTTTTGCAGGTCGACTGGACTTTCTCTCTCTTCACCTACAAGCCACCACGCTTGAAGAGTTCCTAGAAGATAGAGTCAACAGTAGAACTTACAGAACAATCATGAAAAACTATTCGGTATGTGCTAGAGGA
>JAMYHI010000043.1:0-79817 GCA_025531525.1 Pichia sp. P7020A | reverse complement strand
TGTGCCCCCACATGGGGTCTACGAGCTGAATTCTACACTATTCCTTTTATACTGTTTATTTAGTGGTTCCTTTTATAGCCCTCTTAACCGTTTTGACGTAAACATAAAGAAAGTAACCAGGATAAAGCAAAAATCTGACTCACCATTAGATCTACACCTATAATATCTCTAGAAGGGCCAGAACACTTGATCTATGCAGCTATCTTGTTGTGCACTACGGTATTTCACCATTGGCGTGCACATTCAGCCAATTTATTGGATGGGTACTACTGGCTGCACCCTTGGAAATGCCTTGGAAACGTGTTTACCCTTGCATGAGTGAAATATGTGATTCCTGAATATTTACGAACGTGTTCAATACTCCTTACCTTGCACTTAAGCTCCCAACCCGACTTGCCGTGTTATCTTGAATGTTGTTCTATGTATATCTTGTCCATGAATGATGAACGTATGGTCTTTTTCCTTTCCATACCTCCATTGTTGCCATCGAGGATCTGTTTATCAAAGATTTTCCTGTCAATTACTAAAAAACATGCCCCCCCCCCCCCCAACAGAGCTTGTTCAAGGAAATATCAAAGTTTCCAATACAGAGACTCAGATTTACCGTTATACCATAGGGTTGATTCCGTAACAGAATCCCTCAGTATCGACTACATCATTCGAAATGTCCTAAAAGCTTTGACTATATCAAAATAGGTGCTGAATTCTTATGGGCAGTACGCTTTGGGATTTTGTTTAAGACTTTCAACGCGTCACCTCGGCTAACAATTTGAGATTCCTTTAGGGCTTGCTCTAAGCGATCTTGCGCACTATGTTGCCAGCATGGATCCTTGGATGGATTCCTCAGAAAGATTGCCGTGTGATTTTTTCTGCTGTCAGGTGAGCTTACCAAAATGTACCGGGAGAAGGTTTTGGTGAAGCAACCCTATCTGAAATATGAGATTGCGACCAATTCAAGAAGGCGCTGTCGAAGGCGCCCTTGAGTTAAGATAGCAAAAATAAGGTACTATAAAGCCGCTATAGTTTACCATGCCTTGTTGATATAGCATTGATAGATGGAATAGGAAGGAAGTAAATGTCAGGTGTATCAGCTGGACTATTCTCTTCTAACTTATCAAAGCTGGAAATTTTTTTGGTGTTAATTAAGTTTTGAATCTGTCCTAATTTCAGAAACACGGTGATTTATTTACTTCTTCGACTCCTCAGAAGATTTATAACTTGGAAAATGGATCCTGAAAGTGTTGAAGTCCAACTAGCCTGGTAGGTATATCCATGATATATTATAAAATCTGTATCAAAAGTAGGTCTACAAAAGCTATAGGAAATCCAATATAGTAATAGTAAAGAAGTGTGTAGATATTGAGGAATCTTCTAAATGAAGAAATTTCCACTGAAGAGATATTGATTATATCACTGATCTTTAGGAAAAGTGCAATGATTTGATTAATCATTTCACGTAAGATAAATTTCTTACGTATCATATTGATGATGTTTTGCGTACAATATCACTTTCAACAGAAAGAAGAGTTTGGTAAATACAAGGTCGAATCTCCTTATAAGATAGAAGATTTAAGCCCAGCAGCAAAAAATGAAGGAAGCGAGGTTCGAACTCGCGCGGACAAACGCCCAACAGATCTTAAGTCTGCCGCCTTAGACCACTCGGCCATCCCTCCAACTATACTTTTTGTATGTTATATTACATCTCTATCGAGATCAACATCAAAAAAACCTCTTTTTTATGCTGGAGAGTATGTATCTTGTATATTATTAGTAGATAACACATTATGATGGAAAAAAAAAAAAAACCTCTTTATTTCTTCATGTGTGTGTGTTACACAAGGCTCTATATGCTTGCACTATTCCCTGATCTGTGCTCTCAGTGCTACATCGTCCAGATACTGTCTGAATGAGTAGCCCAGAATACCAATCGCTTCCTTTGCTACTGACTTCCCTATTCCGAACAAGGTATTTCCTTCCGAACAACCACCCCAACCTGACTCTAACCTACCATCACTAGCATCACTACCGTCACCTCTGACCCCTTTAACACCGAGACAATAGCCAATTTCTCAAAATCAACATCAACCGCCTAAAGAAAGCACACAATGCCTCCGCTCAAAACGAACTGATCTTCATCACTCCTTTCGAACTAACCAACTTCTTCACCGATAACTCTTCCTGCACATTCAACCAGGACTTTACTCTTTCGAACTCACCCAGTCTTCCAAAGATCCCAGACCTACTAAAACTTTCCTGAAAAGCTAAGTGAAACCTTCCAAGCTAAATCTACGCTTCAAAAGATCCGAGGGATCACTGAGATCGTGTTTTCACTCCTCTCCCCAACGACACATGTTAAGTTTGATATAGGTGGCGTTATTATCGAGCAGCACTAATCGTATCAGGGAGCTGTGCTCTGTTCTCGTTGCTCTACATTCGTTCTTCTATATAGAGTTACCGTTCGTGGTCCACTACTCATCAAGAAAGTGAACGTAGTATTCTCCCTCTTCCACTACGAAGTTCACTAGCGTTCTCTTCTTCCATATCAGTTTCCACACTGGGTAATTGCAGCGAATCATGCTCAGTACCTTTTCTCTCTTCAGCTCGACAACGAGATACCTACGGATTCACAACCCCCCTGTCGCTTCAGGTGTTTGTTTGGCTTGAATTTCTCATGTCGGGGGAGTTGGCGTCGAGAGTGGAGAGCTAGTTTGGAATGGACTTATCATCGCCGATCGAAGATCGATGACTTCGATGGTCCAAGGTCCAAGCTCGAAGCGCGATCTGCGGCAATTTCCTCTGTTGTGCGGCTCCCACTTTTTAAGCCTTTTGAGCCTTTTGAGCCTTTTGAGCCTTTTCTTTTTGACCCTGCAGAGCGCACGACTTGTTTGCGATCACGCACTGAAATCAGGGCACCGAACCCCGAACCCCGAACCCTGGCGAACAGACAACAGACCAACACATCCAGTGGAAACAAGCACGATGCAATCGCATGATCACCAGGGAGGCGGATATCTTCATTCACAGAGTGAACAAGCACAGTCTAGAGGGAAAGAACACCGCCAGCACAAGTTGCCACAGCGTCAATTTTCTCTCTCAGATCCACAAGTTCAATCTGCATCAAACGGCTCATCACAAGCCACTTACCAGGGAACACCAACAAGTCAGGGAAATATAGATTCTGTCGGTTATTACAATTATGCCAACGCCTCGAGAAACTCTGTATCTATAGTTGCACAGAATCAAGTGAACACACCATTTGAGGCCTTCAACAACTTCCCACAGCCATATTATCATTCTTCTATGATGAGAAATTCTACCCCAAACACAACGACGCCCTCCACTAGTAGGTACAATCAAATCAATATTCAAGCTGATGCCATGTCTCCAGGTGTTCAGGCATCTTTCAATGATGGCGTATCATACGAACAATACATGGACTCACTTCATCAATTTAACCCTAAATATCAACAACAAGACCAAGTGTATCACCAACAACAGCATACCCATATAGAATCACGTAACTACTCAAGAAATAGCATTACCAAAAGCGTGAATGCAAATGCGAATGGAAGTGGAAAGACACATTCGGAGCAAACACTCAATTTCCCCACAAAGTTTCATAGGCCGGAGTCTGATAGTAAAGATGAGAATGTAATGGAGGCTTCAAAAGTAGGTCAGAAACGTAATGACGATGATGCAGATACAACTAACTTAGAAAACGTGGATGATGGAGCTCAGAGTCAACGACATGCCAATTCATCTGACGTTGTCAATAATGTTCCGATGCCTGCTTATCAAGCCATGTACAACATGCAGACCCAACTACAGCAACAGCAACAGCAATTGCAACAGTATCAGCAACTTCAACAAATGCAAAGTCCTGCGCTGTATAATAACTTGCTGCAAATGACGCGACAATCACCGATCATGGGTATTCCATTTGCAAATACCTTGATTCCCACATATCAGCCTAATACACAGATACCAGCCCAAACGGAGCAACAGAAACAGCTTCTTCAACGGCTTCAGAAACAACAGCTGCAGATGGCTCAACAGTTTCAGAAGCATACGGAGCAGCAAGTTCAAGAGATGCCGTCGACTCGCTCTCCGATTTCCACGCCCGTTGGGAAAACATCGAAGATCAAACAACGCCATAATCCCAATAGAGAAACACCAGATAAACAGATGTCACTTGAAGAAGAGGGCATTCGAAGAAATACTAGTCGTCTAAGTACGAGTTCTGTAGAGAGTCATGCTAATGATGAAACTAGAGACAACAGCAAGTCGAACGTAGCTTCAGCAAATGTGATAGCAACACCAAACATCCCACAACAACAGCAACACTTACAATTTAACCAGTTTCAGCAACTACAAATGTTACAAATGCAACAATTACAACAGCTCCAGCAACTTCAACAGCTTCAGCAATTACAACAGCTCCAGCCTGTGGTTGATCCTGTCCTATCAGCCACTATTATGGATTCCCTGAACAAGCTCTTGTTGAATCAATACAACCAAGCACAGCTGCAGCAACTCGATCAAACACAATTCCAGTATCCAAACTTAGTACAGAACTATATGCAGTCACCGATGAACAAGTCGCAAGCACAGACACCTTCACAATCCCAGAATCTTGTGAATACACATGCACATGCACAGAGGTATCCACAAGTACAGCCACACCCGCAGCCACAGCTAGATCATGATATAGTAGAAGCGAACTTACCCCTTGAAGACAGCAAAGACGAGAATACTCAGAAATCACAACTGACACAAGATCGCTCTGGCCAACACAGTGGGCATACACAGACAAGATTTCAACATCCTCATGCGCACCAATACCATCACCTTCAACCACAATCGCAATCACTATCACAATCACAACCCCAAGCACAACTACACCAACCATATTCAAAACATCCCTCATTCTCTGAAGCGTTACAGTCAAGATGTAATTCCAATGCATCATTTGCAAACATTATATCCGATTACAATCCTTCGGGAGTTTTCAACAATGTTCCATTCTTTGGTACCCCGGGCGTGCTGCCCGAAATGACCCAGAATATATTTCCTCATCCCTATAACACGTCCATTATGTCAACAGTGATGATCCCTTCTACATCATTGAATGAAGGTACACCTTACACCAACTCCAATTCTGACAATACTGGAGCACCTATTCCTAATGAGAGTGACATGATTAAAAAGCCAGTAGGGGGTGGAAGACACCCCACGGCTAAATCCAAGGATACATCGAACGACCCTTTAGATCCCAAAAAATATAGATGTGGTCATTGTACATGGTCGTTTTCTAGGGCAAGTGATTTGAGAAGGCATTTCAAATCACATAAAAAACCTCAATATCATTGCCCGTTCTGGAATGAAAAGTACAATACTTGTCCACATAAAAGCTTTGGATCTTTTAATAGGTTGGATGTCTTGAAAAGACATTTGAAGTTGGTTCATTACGATCCTGACGATGAAGAGGCTTTCAAGATAAAGAGAAGAAAGATCAAAAATGAAGACGGCAGTGAGGAACACACTAAAGAGCTTCATAATGCGAGTGAGAACATAGGAAAGGAAAAGGACAAAGACAACGAAAACGGAGGCAGAGACGAAGATTCCCATGAAAACGGCGATGAAAACGAAAACGAAACAAATATTGAAGGATCTCCTGTAGACAAGTCTACCATCTCTGATGCGGGCTCATGTCTCTCCTGTGGTAAGTATTTCAAGAAGGCTAGAGATTTCATTGCGCATGTGAGTGCTTGTGCTGAGAAAACACCCATGAAGAAGTGGAGATTCAAGAAAAACGGGTTTATGAACCACGTCCTCAAGCAGGGTGCTAACCCCAATGAGGAATTGGAACCTAGAAGAATCCCACCAAACAGAATTTCGGAGGGGTGCCCACCTGCTGAAACCACTGGCGCAGACATTATTGTGGATGATTCTGTTGTTGTGGAAGAAGGGAACCTTGAGGCAATCAAGGAAGATCAATATGTCACCGTCAAGGATGTCAAGCTTGGGCCTGAAAACATGAATGATGCACTGAATAGAAGACGCGGGCGTCCTAAGAAACGTGCTTAATGTGACTGACGTTTAGATTAGCTATGGTTATAGTTATAGACATATATAGGTAAGATCACGGTATCGTAAAGCTATGGGTATAAGAGATAAACCTTCTAACTTGCTCTTGATTTGTCCGTTATTTACCATATCGGCAATGGGATAAATGAATCTCCCAACTCAATTAGCATTAAGAGTCGATGTGCCATCTGGGAGTAAGGTATTTTAGTCAGAAATAATGATCTCTGGAGTAACCAAATGAAGTTATAAAGGAGGATTTCGTTTACTGCTTTGCCAACCCATCTAATATGGCCTTCTTGCAATGCAAGAGTTTTCCCCAACTGGTGCTTATACTCTAAAAATTAATAGATAGATATATTACGTATTCATGCTAGCATGTAAATCTCACAGTCAATCATTTGGTGCGTTCCACTGAAACATCAGATAGAGATGGGAAACAATTCCAATAACGCTTCCTCAAGGGCTTCTGCACAGAGAATACAATCCTTAAAGGAATTGTACAATGGAACAGGAGCAAGACGTATAACGTTAGGACGTCTCTCATCGAAAATCGTACCTCTGTCATGCATGTGCTCTGCCACTTTCAACATGACATTAGTATTATCAGGCTTGAACAATACACTGAGTTGTGCACCTCTTTGTTGTGGATCAGTAGGAGTGATAATGGTAAAGTGAACCTCATCCTTACATTTATTGCTATCTTCAAGGGATTTATAGTATTTGCTCTGATGCAAGCATTTTTCAAGAAATTGGGTGAGCTTAATGGATTTGGATCTCAGTTTCTCAATACCGCCATATTTTGTAAAGATATCCAAGGATGAATTAAGAGCTGCAACGTCTAAAACACTTGGATTACTCTGTCTAAATCCCAATGCGCCCTCAATGGGCTTGAAATGCTCTAACATCTGGAACCTGCTAGTTGGATCATTCCCCCACCAGCCTGCAAGTCTTGGCTTTCCAGTAGTATCATCGCCTTTGATGTGTCTCTCGTTGACGAAAATGGCACCAATACCACCAGGACCAGCGTTGAAATATTTGTAACTACACCAAGCGGCAAAATCGATATCCCAATCATGCAACTTGAGGTCGATATTACCGGCTGCATGAGCCAAGTCCCATCCGACCATGCAACCCTTTTCATGACCCTTGGCGGTGATTTCCTTGATGTTGAAGAGCTGACCACTATAGTATTGAATTCCTGAAAAGCACACGAGTGCGATCTCTTCACCGTGCTCCTCTAAGCATTGAAGGATCTGCTCCGTTGTGAGAGTGTACTCACCCTCTTTTGGTTCCAGTTGAAGAAGCGTCTCTTGAGGATCCAATCCATTCAATCTTGCAATGTTATAGAACGCATAGTAATCGGATGGGAATGCTCCCTTTTCAAACAAAATCTTTGTTCTACCTGTTTTCACGTCAGGTTTGTAAAAGCTTACTAACAGAGAGTTCAAATCCATCGTCAAAGTACCCATAATTGCCACTTCGTTTTCTAGTGCGCCGACAATCTTTGCCAGTTTCGGAACGAGGGGTAGATCTGTATCGAGCCAATTGGTGGTTATATCGTTTCTAAAATGAGCCTCGACTCCTCTAGCCGCCCAAGCATCCAATTCTTTGTTCAAGTAGTCTCTGGTGGCAACGGGCATCAAGCCAAGGGAATTGCCGCATAAGTAGTTGACCTTTGTCTGAGGATCCAGCTCTATGTTCTTCTCGCTGATGCCCATGGAGCGCAGCGTCGGGAACGCAAACAATTCTGCGTGGGTCTCATACTGGTTGTCCAGGCTCTTGGCCTCCTCTCTGAGGGTCTCTGCGTGCTGAAGCATGGCTGTGGTTGTGACTGTGGCAATACTCTCATCTCCTCTCCTCTTCAACTCTGTCTCTTCCTGGCATCCGAAAGCGTCGTAAAGCGCTGGATTCATGTTCCCCGTGGCTGGAGAGACGACGTCACCATTTTCGCGGGCGCTGCCAATTTGTTTAGTGCGAAGTGCGTCGTGCCGAGTGCCGAAGCAGCAATGATCAATCAAGCTGGCAGAGGCGAACACGACCGCACAACACAACACAACCTGCACGGCGACACAACAAGAAGCACACGCGGCGAAGAACAAAGGCACCAGCAGAATAATTGCAGCAAACTTGCAGACCCCCCCACAGGCAACAGATTGCATCGAAAACAAAGGCTTTTTACCCCTCCATCCCCTCTCTTCTCTCTCCCCCCCCGCATACCGGTAACTCCTGATAAGATTGAAACTACAATTCTTCAACACGTCTAGACATACCGCATAAAGTAAGGTTTCTCCTATTCAATCGAATACCACAGAATATATATCTACCCCCACATACCATTTGAAGATGTCTGCATCACAAGATTTCGTTAGAACCAATATCTTTGGAACGGTCTTTGAGACCACCTCCAGATACTCTGACCTCAACCCCATTGGAATGGGTGCATTTGGATTGGTCTGTTCAGCAAAGGATAAGCTCACTAACCAGAACGTGGCCATTAAGAAGGTGATGAAACCATTCTCAACTCCAGTTTTGGCAAAGAGAACATACAGAGAATTGAAATTATTGAACCATTTGAGACATGAGAATTTGATCTCCTTGGAGGATATCTTCCTCTCCCCACTCGAGGATATCTATTTCGTCACAGATTTACAAGGTACTGATTTACACAGACTTCTGACGTCAAGACCTTTGGAGAAACAATTCGTTCAATACTTCCTTTACCAAATCTTACGTGGTTTGAAATACGTTCACTCCGCAGGCGTTATTCATAGAGATTTAAAACCTTCCAACATTTTAGTCAATGAGAATTGTGATTTGAAAATTTGCGATTTCGGTTTAGCTAGAGTGCAAGATCCTCAAATGACAGGTTATGTCTCAACACGTTATTATCGTGCTCCAGAGATTATGCTCACATGGCAGAAATACGACACGGAAGTCGATATCTGGTCTGTTGGTTGCATTTTTGCAGAAATGATCGAAGGTAAACCATTATTCCCAGGAAAGGATCACGTTCATCAATTCTCCATCATAACGGAATTGTTAGGATCTCCACCAGCAGGCGTCATTGATACCATCTGTTCTGAGAATACTCTCAAATTCGTGCAATCTTTACCACACAGAGATCCAATACCATTGACAGAGAGATTCAAGGACGTTGAACCAGACGCCGTTGATTTGTTGTCCAAGATGTTGGTGTTTGACCCTAGAAAGAGAATCACCGCAGCAGAGGCACTCACTCATCCTTATTTGGCCCCATATCATGACCCTACCGATGAACCAGCCGCAGAGGAGAAATTTGACTGGTCTTTCAACAATGCAGATTTGCCCGTAGAGAATTGGAAAATTATGATGTATTCGGAAATCCTCGACTTTCACGAAATTGAAGGTGCCGGAGCCTTGGATAACATTAACTTACAGCAATATGAATCTCAAATGCTAGAACAGCAACAACTGCAAGGCCAGAATAATATTGCCATAGACCAAGCTCAGTCACAGGCTCAAGCGCAGGCACAAATGCAAGCCCAAGCACAAGCACAGAATCCGAACTTCCAACAGCAATTTTAATCTAAACACCTAGCTTTTATAATGTCCTATTAATCAATTCTCCAGAAAATCCAAGGTAATTGCTCACCACTGGGTCGATAAACTCTTATCAGTACATCTGTATGTAGAACGGGCAATGAAAATGAAAAGGAGGAAAGAGGAGACCAAGAGCTTATTATTAGAGCTCTATATTCATTCTCCTTTTATTCAAGTAATTAAGATCACCGGCCTCCGACCCATTGGGTATAATGTTTAATGGTATACAGGTTGAGCGCGATACGTACCGATCCGACAACTTTTACATAGAGTTCAATTTGCATGGCTCCCATTGTTCTCCAACAAGAACAAGACTGGTCGATGCGAGTAGGATCACATAGCCAGTGGACGACATGTATACTCAACTGTACATGTACAGGAGTAAGTTGGGCGGGACGATATATATCCGAACATATATCGAGCCAGACGTATTGACCTCATAAAATGAATGTACTAGCAGGCTTCTCACTTATCATCACGTATCATGTTACCACACTCTCGAGGCTATTCCTGATACTGCTTTCACTCTCTATCATTGCTGCAATCCTGATCAAGTTGCTGGCACTTGTCGAGAGACAGATAGTGTGCTTTATCATTTCTGAACTGGGTTTTGAAAATCTCAAACAGTTCTAAAGAGCGCTTAAAGATTGAAACTTTCCCTTCAGTCTCCACAATCTGTGACTTCAGTCTCACCTGGTCAATCTTGCTGAAGATATCGTCAATACGGACAAAAATTCTATCCTCGAGCTCTTTGACCAAATCTTCCATATCCATATCCAAGTCTTTATTCAGGTTTATAATGTTGTTGATGTCTATATTCACATCAATGTCCCTCGGCGGTAAAACCTCATGTATATGATAGCGCAGTTGCTGATAAGAGTTGTAATTTGTTTGATATTGATATTCTTTGCCGAAAGAGGAATCAGTTTGACAGAAATCGACAACAGGAACTGCATCTTCAGTGGTGGCAGCAGCAGCAGTAGCGGTAGCAGCATCAATAGGCGAGGGAGTTGACAAATCTTCCTGACTTGGTATATTTGAGTTGTGCGTGTATTCCGTTTGCTTTTCATTGGTGTTCGGGGTGTCGTGGTCGTTGAGAGGGTGTCCTCTTTGCAATTGTTCATTTATGACAAAACCTGTTGAAGGGTGCAGTTCGTAAGGAGTTGTAATCCCCGTGATATACATCTGCGGTTGTTGCTCAACAGTACTAGGGGGACAGTCACTATCAAAGGAATGCAACAAAGGTGTGCTAGGTTTGTGAGTATGGGGTTTGTGGTAGCCATAATGATTTTGACCTTGCAATGATGGTGATGATTGATAAGGAGCTGCATTTAAGCTGGCATGCAACGCGCTGACAGAATCTTGTTCCGCAGTTGTTTGTGGTAACATATATGCCCGAGGAGCAGTAAGTGGGCGAGTGTAGAAGCTCGTTGACGGGTGTTGATGGTAAGCCACGTTAGAGGGATGAGCAGGTTGTGACTGAAAGCACTGGGAGGGTAAATGTGGGAATGATGCCAATGTTGTATGAGAAGAACCATTGCCCAAATTATCTATAGCAGAAGTGGATACATGATTAGTATGCGTATAATGCAAATTCTCCGGATATGCATCCGAACTTGTAGAAGGTGGCGTGTGGTGGTATCCAGAATTCAAATGGCTGTATATGTAGCTCTCTGAGTTTGAGACGTTGCCTGTGAAATTACCTGCCGGATAGGGATAGTGTTGGGAGCAACTTTCTTCTGAGTGCTGCAGATGTTGTTGAAATGGTGAACGTAGTGAGTGTTGTAACTGATACGGTAATTGTGATTCGGCATGGTTATTCAAAGTGTTAGTTTTTTGGAAAGCCTCGGTTCCGCTAGTGGTACCCCCAGTGTTCTCATTTCCAGAATGATGAATAACGTCCCTCTCTGAGGCGCTGCGAACCACGGTAGCGGAAGAGAGATAACTATCTGTGCTGTAGTTGATACGACGGTTACGCTTCCTGAAATTTGCGAGCCAACCATGACTGAAGCTTTTGATCCGTTTTGAGTCTGCGATTCCGTGATCCTTTGCGATTTTTGACCATTCCTTTCTCAGTATTGCATCGTTGACAGGGAGGCCTTTTTTCATTCTCATGGTGACCCATTTCTGCATTGCTTCGTTTAGGGCGGCGTATTTGTAAGTACTTTTTCTCTTTGATTTTGTGAGGTCAACACCATCGGGGAGATCCAATTGAAGTGCTTCATTGTAACGTTCCCTGAGTTCGCTTTCGTTTCTCATCCATTCACTAAAACTGGAAGTAGAAATGAAGTACTTTTCTTGGAAATGTTTGACTGTTTCCTTCTGCGGTTTGTTAGAATTTTTGTAAAAGTCAATAATCATTATTTTCTCTTTTAGTGTCGTTCTGTGTTTCTCCATGGTGGCACGATTGTGGTAGTATTGTGGAAAAGCTGGTGCTGGTTGTGTGTACAATAAACTCTTGGCTAGCTATGCACAAATGGTTCCTTGCTCCAAAATTTTGGTGGAGTTTTGGTTGTTGTTTTGGAAGCTTGATTTCTAACTTTAAGGGGGCCTAGAACGTTAACGAGTGGTAAACGCTGTAGCTATCTAGAGATTGGTATGAAGCTTGGTGCTGGTGTAGGATGTTTGCTAGAGGCAAGGCTCCAGACACAATAACTAGATATTGCTGATGAGTGGCCGACACCTACCCAAAAGCATCCATCTCTTTCTTAGGATGGACAGTCTAGGAGAAACGGAAGTAATATATCGCATTAGTGACAATCCACAGCGCAGGAATCATGCAGCAAAATATATGTATATACACACGGCCGAAAGCTATATACGTGCCAGCTGGCCATTATAATGTTACAGTACTATGTTATACGCGCACCGGCATGGAAGAATTCTATAGATACCCGTGGCATGGAACCTTTTTTTCCTATTATATAGATCTATTAACGTGTGCATGCACATGTGCAACCGCGTATATACCCCCCTCGATCCGAACTACATAAACATATGCGCGTTTATACGCAGATATCGCCGAAACTAACGACGTACTGCATGAGCTCGACGTTAATATAAATTGCACGATCATTTCAAAACTATATAGCTTTAATTTGCTAACCAATTGAACCTAGTAATACCCTTTAATTATATCCGGGCGAATCGGCGAGTGGATTATGCAGCTGTGGGCCTGCATATTGCATACTGCATGCGCGCAGATCTCGATCTAGAAATATATAATCGCGGCCCGCGCGCGATCGGTCGCATGCAAACGCGTATATAAACCCAGATTTTGACATATATATTGAAGTCTAGATTAGTTTGATTGTTCTGCCATCGAAAATATAATCAGTAAATAGCTGTATATATAAGAAAATGAAATAGATTAGAAGGTAATATCTATATATTTAGTCGATCTTTTTTAGATGGCCACATCTATATAGTTAACTATTCGTAGCTTCACAGAGAAGTCAGCATATGTCGACATCATGGAAAATGTATCGACAATTCCCCATAAAATGTACCTTCATTTTTTCATGTTAGCGCACTGTTGCCACCTAAAAAAAATGAACTGTGCATATGATTTATATGATTGATTATAAAGGAAAAGATATGAATGCTACTCAAGACCAATATATAAAATCCTGCGAATATCCCAAGCTGGTAGTCTCTAGGTACTCTTCAGCCTGGAAATTCAGTAATTTAATTAATGTGGCCAGGAATAAGGAGTATTTACAAGCATAGCAACAACTCCAGTTAGCGGGCAGCCTTTACAGAACTGAAATTGCTTTGCTGAAAATGTTAGCCCTCTCTAGAGTTAGCGTGTCATCAAAAACTGTTGTCTTGGTAACTCCGACGAAAAGAAAGCTTTGCATGCATCAAATTTTCTTCTCTATGACGTTAAGGTCCCCGATCAAATCGAGAATCTCAAAGATTTCTAGAGAATATAGCTAATTCAGAATGATTTAATAATGATTCTATCATATTATATAATAAAGTTGGGTCTGACTGGCTATACATAAACACGCTTTTATATGATCCACGAAGAAGAAATCTAGCCCCTCGACTTCGGCTAGATTTCTGACATGATAAAGTTTTTACGTTCACTCACGCACAAGTTAAAAGAGGGTCTTCTATAGCTTAATATAAAAACTTCGTTTAGTTTGTAGAACAATCGAATACACATCTTAAAACCACAATACGTCATACATGAGGTACTTCACCTTATTGCAATCTCTCGCAAATATATACAAACATCCTGTTGATACATGTATCATTGGACAGACATTATACTCCTAAAGAAGTTGTACACATGTGTACATATACCGGCAATAACGTCAAGCCCAGAGCACACGCAGGTTCGGTTGGGTTCGGCATTGCAAGACTCATGCATGAGAATATATGATTCGCAGTCCCCGAATTAGGCGGGTCGGTTCAATATTGCGGCCTTAAATTGTGCATATAAAAGCTTCGATCGGATCGCGCCGAGCTGATCATGCAGGATTCGATCTACGGAGATGACCGGCAGGAGCTATAGACGCTCGGCGGTCAAGTCAGACAGAATCTTGAACTGCTGACCACGCCATTCGATGCCACTGCCAGCCATTGCAAGCACCCAAATGGGGAAGGCAAGAGTCTCTCGCAGCATCCAAAACTTGGTGAACTCTAGTGGGGAATATACCTCGCGTATAGGAGAAGACGCAGAAGGACGAAACGTTTCGCACCAAACCGATAACCTTTCCGAGTGTCTGTGAATGGCTCGGAATTGCACAGAATCGATAATGTACCACAGAAGCATGTGAGCAAAAAAGTAAGTCCACCAGATATGCTTTCCGCCCCTGAATGTCACATTTATGGCAAAACTGCCAATGATTCCGGACATGAAACTCTCCGTGGTAGGTTCGATCAAAGTGGCAGCGAGAACCATGTACTTTCTCACGCGTAACCATCTGATGCGTCGGTCCATGTAGTCACGCACGCTATTCTGTCCACCAATAGGTTGGAAAACCATATCTTTGCTCATGCCGGCGCAGCCTCCAACTCCATCCCACAGGGCAATGCCAATCATGTTATCCTCTCCAATGTATTTGGCAAAATGCTTCAACCCATCACCGGGACTCACGCTGGAACCCTCTCCAGTGATATTCATCACCGCCTGGTCGAGATCGGATCTTCTATACAAGTTTGACTTCCCATTGACGCATGGAGCAGGTTGGATTCGATTGAGGGCAACATAGAACTTGGCATGTGAGGTAGACATAAACATCTCGTCTAGCTTGGCACCCCAATTTATCGAATCCATTGAATGTGACATTACAATAGGAACGTGAGTCACGAGCTTCACTCGTTTTTTTGGGTCAAAGAGCGTCGTTAGTGAGGAGCCGTTATTCAAACCGTTTCGAAGCGTGTACACGGATCTTTTCAAAACGTCTGCCGGTGTGAACACGTTGGAGTCCAAAACCCAGAGAAGATCATACTTAGCCGCCTTGTAACCCTTATGCAAGTTATTCACCTTCGGATTGGGCCCAAAATAATCGTGATGTTGTTGATCTGCATCAACGAGGAGCTTGGCATCAACATCAGGGTACTTGGCTATCAGTTTCATCACAATGGGTATACTGGGGTCTCCCTCACTCTGTACACAGAAAATAATTTCCAATTTCTCCCTAGGATAGCCTTGCTTGAAAGATGCCTCTAAACACCATTCCATCTCGGAGTCTACCCCCTTCAGTGGACGTAATATGGTAACACCTTCAAAATCGGCCGCCCTAGCCTCAGCAAGTCCACTTAGTTCTCGTTGCGCCTTATCGTTGAAATTGGTTAGTATCTGGTAAAACCCAGTGCTCACCATGAACACCACCACTATGTAGAGAATCAGTAGTGGGATTGCCGCTATCTCGAGCAGCGACCAGTCCACAGTTCCGGGCACATCTGGGATTCGCCCACTATTTATTGGTGTCATCGTGCTGTGCTGAGATGGATGATAGGGAAATACATATACACTGCCCGCAAAGTGACAGGATAACGTATACGCGTCCAGCAAGGAACGAAGAACGAAGTAGCAGCACTAGCTCCAGCTTGAGAACTGAGAAGCGGTGAAAAAATGATGTAAACTCTCTACGCGTGAAATTTGATTCTCAATTCTCAACTCTCAACGGTCGTCTCAAGTCTCAAGCCGAGCCGAGCCGAGCTATTTAGAATCAATATGTGATGCAGTACATTATATCCTCTAGAGTTTACACTCTATGCTGTTCTATATTCCTTACAGATTTTACAAGGCCATTGAGGTATCGAGGGAACTGAACTTCAACGGGCCTGTGAGCAGAGAATCTCGGAGTTCCACCTGCTATCCATTCCCTCTGTAAAAAGCGCACACGTTCGGGAATGGTAATCTCCCAGCACACGTTGAACGGCAGTTCCAATTCCATATCCATCTCCACGGTTACAGTTCCGATGTTGTCGAAAACCAGGTCGAGCTTAGTGCCATTCACTGCATATTTGGTCCATTGTAACTGCGCTTGTGACAGTACTTTATTCTCCTGTGTTGTCATTTTGGAGTCTATATCTGCAAGTTCTGCAACATGAACGTGGCTGGAGAAGTTTTTGCTAATGGAAACCTTGAACCCCGTCTCTAACTTCAACAAGCTGTCCTCTCCAGTGCCACGCGGTATCACCATCCAAGGTTTGAGAAACAGTATATCACCTATATTGATCCCGTTACCCTTGAAAAGTCGCCGCATGGACACTTCATGAAACAAGATCGGTTTCACCATCACCGATTTCTTCCTCTTCAAATCCTCTACCACTTGCACACCCACCTCTTTATCAGTAACGCGTAGCATATGTGACCCGTATTTGGAGACATGACTCCAAATACCGCCATCTTTGCGCACGAAACCGGGAGTGTCGACAATATTCATCCCCGGAACCTTATGCACGGAGAATGAGGATCCAAAGGGAGTAGGCGCCGGTACGCATTCTTCCCAATCAGAGACGCCATACTGGTCAATTCCACCATCATTTTGTCCAAGTTCAGCACCGACAAACCGCAGCATCTCCCTCACTAAAGTAGTCTTGCCCACATTGGTTTGTCCTATCACGTAAGTATGTGTGCGGTTGAGAATGTCATAGTGGAGTTGTGGCATCAACTTCCCAACAGTGAATGGGATATGCTTGGAGAAGAGGTGAACATTGGAGTCTAAGATGTCCCAGTTTCGTATTCTTTCCGTCAATGCTAATGCCGACTGACTTCTATGATTAACCTCACTCTCCTTGCCTTTGGTCTTTTCTTTGATATAGTTCGCATAAACTCTCAACTGTTCTGCGAACTTATCTCGTATACTATCGTAGCTCTGTTCATTCACGGTGTTTTGCGTATCATCAGAATTCAGAACATAGTGCACATCTAACAAATCCACGTCCGTTATCACCCAATGCACGCATTCCACATCTATCCGATGGAGAGCAAGCAATGCAAACAGTTTCTGATGCACGCCGAGTGGGAAGTCTCGTACAGATACGCAAACGACAATATTCACCTTAGAAGAACTCTCGTCGTTAACCTCACCGCGGTTAATGTTCAAATCATTCACGAGTTTATTCAACTTCGCATTTCCAAGACTAACATTGACACCACCGGCACCACTGGTTCGCACCCCGTACCGTCGACGTATCCCTAGTCTCCCCTCTGAGGAGTGTTTCCCGAGCGCCATGTACGAGACTATGCTCTCTAATGTTCTTGCACCATTTCCAAGATTGGCATTCCAATTCGGGGTCACCTTCAGCAAGTTCTTGATAGCCGTTGGCTGCTGTGAGAATGGGATATTAACGAGCTTTCGAGAAGCTCCAAAGGGCACTCTCATTGAATTGTTGTTGGGAGCAAACAGAGAAGTGTCACTCCTAGATCGAGAAGGGAGATGGTGATGGTGATAGTGGTGCATGAATGTTGAAGACCGAGTGTGCGCGTGGTGCGAGTTGCGCGATCGATCGATCGATCGAGCGACGGTGTTGAAAAGTTGAAAAGCTGAAAAAAACTGTTAACTTTCAGATTTCAGAACGGCTCAACGCTCAGCGCAGTGTTACGGTCCATCAGATACACATGTGTTTGATGCTATACAGCGTAATATATCAACTCAGCTCTGGTCTACTTGAGGAAAAGCTTGAAAGCCTCGTTCTCGGTCTCGTCGGTGTACTTGTAGCCCAACTTGTCCAAGAATTCCTGGAATTTTGCGTCATCTTCTTCAGGGACGGCGATACCAGTGAGCACTTTACCGATATCGTCACCATGGTTTCTGTAATGGAAGAGAGTCAAGTTCCACTTGGTCTTAAGCAAGGCAAGGAACTTATCAAGAGCTCCGGGACGTTCTGGGAATTCGAAATGAATGAGTTTCTCTCTCACTGGGTATTTACCACCAACGAGGTAACGACCGTGGGATTTTGCCATTTCGTTATCTGTGAGGTCAAATGCACGGAATCCTTCAGCTTCCATTTGATTTAAGATTTCATGCATTTCTGTCTCCTTATCAGTGACACTGAAGGAGGTGTAAACCTCTGCCATTTTGGATTCCGTAGGGACAATTCTGCAGGAGAACTCCGTCACATTTCTAGGATGGATGATTTCTTGTAGACGACGGAATGTACCTGGCACATCTGGGATTTGTACACACAAGAACACCTCTTTACCCTCACCAAGGACGGCACGTTCACTGACGAATCTCAATCTATCGAAATTCATGTTTGCACCAGACAAAATTGGAACGTAAGTTTTTTGTGAATGATCAATTTCTGGGTGATTTTCAATGTATCTTTTCATACCTGCGACAGTCATAGCACCTGAAGGTTCCATGACGGATCTAGTATCTTCGAAAACGTCCTTGATAGCAGCGGAGATTTCATCAGTGGTGACATGAATAATGTCATCAACTCCAAATTCTTTACAAACTCTGAAAGTTTCTTCACCGACAATTTTCACAGCAGTACCATCTGCGAACAGACCAACTCTATCTAAAGTAACTCTTTCACCCTTTTGTAAAGATTGATACATATCATCAGCGTCAAAAGTCTCCACACCAATAACTTTCACATCTGGTGCCAATCTCTTCAAATATGCACCAACACCGGCAATGAGTCCACCACCTCCAATGGCAACAAATACGGCAGATAAACTATTGTGTTTAATTTGTCTTAATAATTCCATAGCAATTGTACCTTGACCGGCAATGACTAAAGGATGGTCAAATGGTGGGATGTTTGTATAACCATGTTCCGTTGCCAATCTTTCACATTCACCCTTAGCAGCATCAAAATCTTCACCATATAGAACCACTCTAGCACCCATTCTAGAAACGTTTTGAAATTTAATGGATGGAGTTGCAACGGGCATAACAATGGTTGCATTGATACCCATCTGTTTGGCGGAGTATGCGACACCTTGTGCATGATTACCTGCAGAACAGGCAATGACACCCTTTGACTTAAGATGTGGTGGTAAGTTAGCAATCATATTGAAAGCACCACGAAGCTTGAAGGAGAAAACTGGTAATAAATCTTCACGTTTGAGAAACACGTTTGTGTCAAGCTTGTTGGATAACAATGGTGCATGTGAGGCAGGTGTTTCATCGAGAACGTCATACACTCTAGAACGTAAGATCAACTTCGTATAATCTGGGGTACCATCTGATCGCAGGTCTGATGGTTTAAGAGATGGATACTTTTTGAGGAAGTCTGATTTGAATCTCTTGGAGATGGAAATGGAGACAGGTGCATTGAGATTCAGACGCAGCGCCAGACGAGCCGTGGAAACTGCCAACGTAGTTGAAGTTACAGTTGCCATTATTTGTTTTGTTATGTAATGAGCTGTGCTTCTGTGCCGTAATTAATACCTTGCACCACTGTCTGATAGTTCTTGTCTATCTATCTGGTCGTGTCGACTCACTGTACTGATTAAGATGACTGAAAGATCGACGACCGGATCGGAAAAACTCCGGCGCAGGAGAAAAGAGCAGGTCACGTGCTTCCGCGTCGATCGACGAGGCCCAAAGTTTCAAAATTTTTTTTTTTTTTAAAAAAAGCAAAACCCGTTGTGGCTGCTGAGATCGATCGGGTTTTGCGTTTTGCGTCTGGCGCCAGCTGGAAGCCCGATCCCCGACTCCGAGGGCGGGTGTGGGCCCATGATCCAATGATCGCAGCGTGGGCGTCGTACAAATCACGGGGAACGGAGCCGGTGGTCGTTCCGATTGGGCGCACCGGGTGGTACGCGAGTGCTGGACGCGCTGGTCAGGGGCACGCCGTTGTACAGCGCCGTGGTCAATGGCGAACTGGTCTTAATTTGTCATGTATTGAGTAGTGAGTTTGGAGTTTGGAGTTCAGCTCGACTCGACTCTAGAGCTATTTAAACGACGCTATCGCACCCCGGAAACTGGACCGTTATTTCACTTCCACTTCTTCCTTTTATTTTCACTTTCTTACGCATTAAGTTAGTTCACCAAGTCAACCCATAACCCCTGACATCTACAATTTACAATGAAACTGATCACAGAAGAAGAAAAGCGTGCCCACAACAGATCCACTCTGTTTGGTGGTATCAAGGGACTTGCTCTGGGTACCGCTATCTCTATTGGTATTTATGGTCTCGCACCTCGTTACTATCCTAGAATCTTCAACTTACCATGGTCAATTCGTACGGCTATCTTTGTCATGCCACCTGCATTTGCGGCTTCCGTTAATGCGGAATTGAACTCTCAAGAATTCGATTATGATATGTACTCATCTGAAGCTTCTCAAAAGAGAATACTCAATGAACATCGTCGGTGGGAAGCTCTCACTCCAACTGAGAAAATTGTCGAAGTCGTCTCTGCTAAGAAATATCTGATTATAACGGGTCTTTGGGCTACTTCCATGTGGGGATCTTGGGTTTACGTTAACAGGGATCATCTTTTAACAAAGACTCAAAAATTCGTGCAAGCTAGAATGTATGCTCAATTCTTGACAGTTGGTCTCCTTCTAGGTTCCATGGGTCTGTCCATGATGGAGGAAAAGTCCAATGCTAAGCACAAGAAGGTGGTCTTTACCGCAGATGATGAAGCTCTCGAGGAAGTTCTTCACCAAGAGGACAAAGTAACTAACTGAGTCTACCCTAATCCACTCCACTCCATATGCAATTGTATTGCATCTCATCAATGTATTTTATATATGAATCTCGCCTAATCTAATGATCGACACTTTAATCATCATCCCGCCATCAGTTAGTACATGGTAATCAAAATACACAATACACAAACAATACACTTTACACGTTAAAATATAACGGCATATCCGAGCAAAATAATGGTGATGCCAATAATGACAGTGATGATCGCAGCACCAGCAGTGTCTCCCTTGTCTAAATCTAACAATTTGGCTTCTGGTTTGTAAGTTTCGTTACCAAAATCAGGGGATCCTTTACTGACTGCACCGGTATCCAATTTCAAAATCATTTGTTTCTCCTTGATCATCAAATTTTGAACCACTTCTAATGAACTCATCTGTTCACCTAAACCATAGTATCCATCCCATCCACTGTATGACCAATTCATACCACAAGTGTGATGGTCGTAACCACCAGTACAGGATTGTGCAACACCCTTAGAAGTAGCCTCTAGCATACCATAGATAGTATCAAATGTATCAGGCACCAAAACGGCAGTCAATCCTAAAAATCTCGCCAAATAAGCTCTAAAAGATCTTTGATCCGTTTTACAAGTATGCACTCTCATACATGCACTCTCATACATCACTTCATATTCATCAAAGAAGACTTGTGCACCTTTTAAGAATCCCAGAGTACGTGTATGCCATATCTCCTCACCTGTGTAATTGTACATATATGCACAACCTGAGATCAATAACGCTAAATTGTATGACCATAGATAATATGTCTTGTGAGTACAATTGTTATCAATCTCCGCACCATCATATGCACGCCAGAGCTGTTCATCGACGAAATCAACATCGACTAACCAATCATACGTACGCTCACACCATTCTTGATAGTAAGTGTCATTACCCGTATATCTGAGTAATCTCGCACCGAGATGGAACAATCCGGCATTGGAAACGGTATTCTTGTAGTCATAACCATTATTCCATTGGAAAATCTGCCATCTGAGTCCACCACCACAATATTCATTGTCCCATCTATTCTTCATAGTATTAAAAGTAGCCGTCGCAAGTTCAAACCATGATGGTTCATTCGGACCTGGCGAAGTGAAGTTTCTCTCTGCAGCTTGAATAGCAGCAATCCCCCAAAACACTTGATCATCATTACCTTCAGTGGAAGTTTGATTCAATGGCATAAAGTTGGAGTCATCTCCCTTCTGATACAACATCGCTTCAATGATCGTATCAACATAAGTATCATTATCAAAAAAATATGTGTAGTCAATCATGGATCCCCAAGCTCCTCCAGCTTCCCACCAATAGTATGGATGCGTGAACATACCAACGGTTCCACCATAGTCTTTACCCCAGTTATAGTCCATTAAACCAGTGGCTATCAATTGGCAAGCATCATTAATGCTCTCTGTGGAATTAACGTTCAAATCGATCGCAAATGCTTGGCTGGTTAACGTCGCCAATGCGAGTATGCTCGTCAGAGCACTACGCAACGTCAATGTATGTGCCATCGTCTGCTTAGTTGTCACTGCCTGCTGTGCTTTCCTAATGCAACGGACTTGTTATATCACAATGGATCATGATCATGATATCATGCTGCTAGCTGTTAACTGTTAACATCTGAGGAGCGAAAAGCGAAAAGCGAAAAGCGAAAAGAACTTCTCTCTTTTTAAAACACCTATCAAATCTAAACTTAGAACTTAGAACTTAAAACTTAGATCTTAGAACTCAGAATTTGGAGCTTATCATACAACTATTCTACAATAGAGACCCCATCGGACACGAGCAGTGGAGACCCTCCATGTCTCACTCAAAAGGGTACATACCGCTATGCCCATTAGTTAGCCCAACAACCTCCTCTCGCTCAGAGACACCGGCAATATTGTCGTCTAGTAGTAGCAATTCATTCGTACTCGTCGTAGCCGGCGTCTTCCGCGTACCCATATCGTCATTTGAACCATCTTCATCGTGCAATATATCCGTTGACACCATGTGCTCGGTTGTCCCATTACCATTGGAAGTAGGCATCGGTATAGGCATCGGATGTTCATGCGCCTCATGGTTGAGTCGATCATTGATGACGTCCATGCTCGTGGTGTTTCCTAGATGAATGTTCACTCCGACTCCCACTTCTAGGTCCAGTCCTAACTTATCATCCTCTGGAGATACATTACCAGTACCTTCATTATCACTGTGTCCACCACCATTGGAGGCATAGTGACCATCCCTCTCTTCAACGTCCGCTCCACTTTCTGTCTGGTGTTTTACTACAATACCCTCACTAGCACCACCACCGTGATAGTCTGGATTCGGCAGACTCAAAGGAAGGTCTGCGTAACCTTGCTCGTAAAGTTGTGAGACGTATTCTTGATCGTAATCTGATTTGGACTTGCTACCATTACCATTACCATTGTTGTCGTTGCTGTTGTTGTCGTCAACATCAATGGTGGCGTGGTGGCGTCTTATGTCATCATCCTCCACTTGATGGTTGTGATGTCCTTCGTCCAATGGAGTTAGATCACCTTCTTGATCCATTTCACCACCAACGCCACTGTGAGACCGTTGTATCGCCTCCACTGCCGCCGCCGCAGCGGCAGCTACGGATCCTGCATCGTCAATACCGGTATTACTGATTCCGTTGTTCGTCTCCATCAATCCTCCCACCTGTCCTGCATCACCTTCTATTACCACCTTCTTCTTTTTCTTCTTTGTTCTTATCTCTCCACGTTCTTGCCTTAGTGCTTGTTCTTGTCTGTATTTGGCAAGGTAGATCTTCAACACCTCCGCATAATTCTCAAATCCCAACGTGTGTAATGAATATAGAACGTCCTCTCCATTAATCGTCTTCCTCTTCTCCATTAAGCATCGGTCACTAGCCTCTGATGTGACAAACGATATAAACTCACTAACACATTCTTGCATACAGTCCTTGGCATCCTTGCTCACTTTGGCTGTCTCCGGGAGTGTGTTCTTCATTAGCCGCGCAACATTGGCGATGGGGAGCCAACGATCTTGTTCACGTAGTTCAAACTCGGGCGATGGCATTCTTCGACGTCTTTTCTGCGGACTTGTAATAGCTGATATCTGCTGCTGGGTCTAATGCTAATAGTTCAAGTTCATTACTAATGCAATGAACGAGTGCAACGCTGGCTCGTATCGTCCAATGAAATTGCGCGGGCCCAATTTTCGTCACATTTGCAAAATAGATTAGAGATCAACCATCAACAACCAATATTTGCCGAAACACGCACTTCCATCTTCTCAATTACTCCTCACATCATCTACAACTGCAATATAGGAGTTAGATGTCCCTCGTTGGAAATGCTGCGGTGCTACTGACTGGCCAGCTGGTATCCAAACTTTTCACATTCTCATTAAACCAGCTTTTGTTATCGTACACGTCACCAAATGCACTCGGCATTTCACAGCTCGTTGATTTCATACTTGACTACACATTCTTTTTATCACGAGAAGCGGTGAGACTCTCAATTGCCAAACTACCGAAATCTAAAGCGAATGCAGACTCATCAACGCAATGGGCTATTAATTACTCTGCCCTCACATTCATCATCTACATTCTGACAGGCTTACCATTCATATATTGGAAAATTGCCTCACCATCTGCCTCCAAATCCTTATCATCAATCATCCATCCATTGAATACTACTCATATAGCTTTAGCAATTATAACATGTGTGGTATTTGAATTGTTTGCTGAATCTTATTATAACGTCAATCAGTACATTCATCTGAGTCTGGTCACCCGTGCAAGAATTGAGAGTTTTGCGTGTTTGGCTAAATGCATAGTTCAGTTTGTCTCTGCAATATACGTTGCACCAATGCTGAACATGGAGAAAACGAATGCCAATGCATACGTTTTTGGCTACCTACTCGGACAAATGGCGTATTCATTTACTTACTTCATTCTATATGTTGCACACTTTTCGTTCAGATTTCAAACGCCAAGGAAGGTGGACGGTAAATGGTTTGAAACTAACACTTTGGAATACTTGAAAAGTATCTTCATCCAACAAATCTTCAAAAATTTCTTGACAGTGGGTGATAAGTTTGTCATCACGTCATTATTGGAAATTGATGTCCAGGGTTATTATTCCTTTATCTCTAACTATGGCTCATTAATCGCTAGAATGTTCTTTGCGCCTATTGAGGAGTCTACGAGAATCACGATCAGCTCCTTATTTAGAGGTAAGAGAGATGAGAGAGCCGATTTTGCAGAGCTCGAACGTTGCTTGAAGAATATAGCAACAGTATACATTTACTTACTTTCACTACTTGTCATTTTCGCACCACTGAACACTAGATTCTTATTAAGCTTGGTGTTTAGAAACTTCCATAGTGATATGATTGTCAATGCCTTCAAGCTATATTGGTGTTACCTGGTGTTTCTTGCATCTAACGGTATCCTCGAAGCTCTATTCAACTCATTATTTGTGAAAAAGGAGATGGTGAATAGATACTCATTATTCATGTTAGTCAACTCTGCAGTGTTTTTGGGAACACTAGTATTGCTTGTCGGTAAGTTGAACTTCCAATTGAACGGTCTCATCTACGCAAACATGCTCAACATGCTCTTAAGAATTATTTACTGTGCACGTGCCATTTCCTCCTTCATCAAAGAAAAGGAACAAGTATTGAATACCAAGATGTCACTGGATCTATACAAGTACTACTTATTTGCGATTGTATCGCTGATAGTTACGGTCTTGCAGTACTGGGTACTGAAGGGTGATGTGGGAAACTGGAAGGAGTTTGTCTCTTCTGCGATATGTGGAGGGATTTTAGTTCTCACTATCGGCTTTACTGAATGGAAAGCCAGGAAAACCACGGCAAAGGTGAAAACTAGCTAATAGATTTCAAAACCGTAATCTGTATGTAAATGGATACCTGCTAAAAGGAGCTAATCCGCTCTGTCTCCTATGCACTGTAGGCGTGGAGCCCAGAGTCATACCCGGCCCGAGGGAGTAACGAATTTTGATCCTCCAAATTTCAGAGCTTCATTTGGTTCTCAGTTCTTAACGATCTTCTCCTCCCTGTCCTATGTCAACAAATGCCTGTATAACCATCCATCATCATAGCATACACCATGCTTAGACACTTCAAAAGATTCTATGCTACGAATGCTACGTTTCGTGCGGGACAACCGATATATGAAACTCGCCCACACCTTATAAAGCCAGGAGATCTTACCCCCGGAATTTCGGCGCTGGAATATTACCAACGTCGTCTCAATCTTGCGGAGAAGATACCAAAGGGTTCATTGGCAATCATACCAGGTAACTCAGTGAAATATGCATCTGGATCAGTTTTCTACCAGTTCCAGCAAAATACAAACCTTTTATACCTCACTGGTTGGAACGAACCAGATTCCGTTGCTATTATTGAAAGACCTGAAAATAGTGATGATCCAGCAGATCACATTTTCCACATGTCAGTCCCACCAGCCGACCCCGCAGCTGAGCAATGGGAGGGTGAGAGAACAGGTGTTGATGGTGTCCAAGAAATATTCAATGCTGACGTTGCTGTGAGTACAGATGCCTTTCCGGGACATTTGGACAAACTCCTTAGAAGATATACCGACATTTATTACGATGTTGGTGGTGCAAACAGTTCCAATGGGAAGGCCATCAACTTTTTCGATAGAATGTTCCCATCAACCACGTATCACATGGAGAAGAAGAGAGATAGAGCTGATATCGAAGAAGCACTCAGGAACCACACCAAACAAGGATTTCAAATCAGACCTTTGAATCCGCTAGTGACGGACTTGCGTGTCATCAAATCTAATGCTGAGTTGAAAATAATGAGATTGGCAGGTAAGATTTCGGGCCGTGCCTTCAATGCAGCTTACGCAAAGAGATTCTATTCCGAAAAGGGTCTACACTCCTTCTTAGAATACAAATTTATTAGCGGAGGATGCGACAAGTCCGCATACTTCCCTGTTGTTGCGGGTGGAAATCACGCTCTCTGTATTCACTATGTTAGAAACGACGATCTTCTAAGGGATGGAGAAATGGTCCTGGTTGATGCGGCTGGTAATTTGGGAGGCTATTGTGCTGACATCTCACGTACATGGCCTGTCAATGGTAAGTTTACCCCGGCTCAAGCTGAACTTTACGAGGCCCTATTGGATGTTCAAAAGAGAATCATCCGTGAATGTAAGGTCACTCAGGGTAACAGCTTGAATGATTTGCATAATTTGAGCGTCGATTTATTGACTCTGGAGCTGAGAAATGTCGGCTTCAATGATTTGCAAAGTTGGGAAGTTTCGAAATATCTCTATCCACACTACATCGGACACAACTTAGGACTCGACGTTCACGACTGTCCATTATATTCTCGCACTGCCAAATTGAGAAAAGGCCAAGTCGTTACCGTTGAACCTGGTTTATATATTCCGAACGACCCGCGTTGGCCTGCAGAGTTCCGTGGTATTGGTATGCGTATCGAAGATGATGTTGCTGTTGGCGATGATATCAACGTTGTTCTCACGACCGAAGCAGCGAAGGAGATTGTTGATATTGAAAGCATTGCAACTAATGGTGTCACCACTCCGTTAGAAGAAGAAGTTGTCGATGTCTATAGCTTATGATGTGATCTCACGGTGATGCATTCTTCTCCTTTATCTTATTTTATCATTCCACATCCACTTCATTGGTTTCTTTATAAACTGTACTAATAACCTTATTCAATTTTGCTGCTTTCAGTCTCAAAGTTTCGTAGTCCACCTTTTCGTGTATGCCTTGTAAATAGTCGCTGACTTTTTCTTGCGTATTATCCCGGTATTGAATTACCCGTTTCTCTCCGTCAATGACCAAAGGCAGATCCAAAATGACTATAATATTCTTTAGCAATTTCATAACGACATCTTCTTTCATCAGAAACATATCCTGCAATTCATCCAAGGAAACCTCTTCTATCATTGATAGGAATATTATCAGGCATTTGTGCGTCAGCATTCTTCTGATTTTATTGAATGCTATTTCAAAAGATTCACACAACATCCAACCTGCCTCCAGAGTAGACAAACACTTTAAGGCTGCTTTGATCTCCAAGCTCTCGTAGTTAAGCACAAATCGCATCAAGTCAGTTTCAGTAAATAATTGATCATAGAAAAGCTCAGATTGCAAGTTCTCTTGAAGCTGCTTATTATTGAATATGAGCACCATAGAAAGGACAACAGAAGTAATCAATCCTTTCTTATCAATCACACTTGAGTGAAATCCGTGCAAAGCCTCTAATGCTGAGCCGTGTACTCTATCATTAGTGACACCATCTGTTGAAAGGTCTCTAAATTTACCCACTACTTGATCAAATTCTCCGCTCAAAAACATGGCATAAAGAGTCAGCCATTGTATCTCCCAGTATGCGCACGATTCCTCTTCAGAAACTTTACACACTTCAACGTCATCATGCATTTGACAGACATCGACATTCGATCTGCCGAAATCTATTGAAGAGTCTAAAATGGAGTTGCATTTCTCTTGAATGACAAGCCATTGTTTTGCAACAGACGGCTCATTCCACTTTATGCGTAGAATATCCCTCAAATGCTGCAACTTCTTCACTTCATGGTATGCCAAAAGATCTGGATCAATAGAATAGAGGGCTGCAACAATATCAAGTTGGATAAACTGTAGTTTCTGCGATGCTGCCCATAATGCAATATTCCTGTCCATTAGCAAGCCATACACTGCATTGTATAAATCATGCTTATCATCGGATCTTCTCTGATAGAATTCTGAAACTTTCTGCTTAATCCAAATGCTGTACTGTTGAATGATGGCATCTTCATTAAGTTGTTCAACATCACCAACATTGAACTTAGCTAATACGGAACTTGAATTCTCAATGAGTTGTTCGCACATATTCTGAATCTCTTCATCTTGCCCAGCTGAGAAAGATGTTTGAGAATAGTCAATCAACTCAAAAAGGGTTGGATCCAACAAATATGGAGATTCTGGATTATTGAGAAAGGATTCAAATAGCTCAATCACGTTGTCAAAAGTCGCCCTCTCATCAGGGGTTCGGAGTACTTGCTGATATACCCTGTATATTGTCAATGGAGTCACTTCAATCATTTTCAGTACCTCACCCAGTATTCCAGATCACCAGTTTACAATCTTATTGGCGTGGTTACCCGTGCCTTATTGCGTGCTTGATTTGAAGCTCCAATAAGGAAGGATTGCAGTCTGTTAGACTTAAGACTTAAGGCTTGTCGGAGTGCATGAATATACAAGATCAACACTTCACACATTTTATTTTTCACCATCATAGTCGTAGAAGTACGATGGTGATTGTAAATTCTGATGCTCCAAATCAGCGCTTTTTTCTTGATATACGGTATCAGCATCAACTTACTTGACTATCAAGACCTCAAATGCAACGTATAACACTGAGAGCTTTTGCCACAACCTCTGTGCCACGGGGCGTAAGTGCGAAGGCCAAAGTTACAGCAGCACTGAAAGGGAGAGACATTTTAGATACGGAAAGACTTGAATATTTGAAAGAAAAAAAGAGGAAAGATTTTAACAATACACCGGTGAAGGACGCTTCTGCTCACAAACTTCTCAAAGATCTTCTACAAAGAGACTTCCCGGAAGACCAACCCATCGGCCCATTAACTTCTCTCACTGCAAAAGAACTTTTACTTATTTTCCAGCAAAAAAACTTGAGGCTGCAATTTAAAGTGTTAGGAACTTCGGGTAGACAGATTCAAGACTCCCTGACGGTGGATAAAGACGTGCAGAAATTTCTTAAGAATGGTGATCTACTTAAAGCTAAACAACTCGCCAAACTTGCCAGACATCACGGAATTTTTGCGTATGGTACAATTATCCAGTATTTACTACAAAGAGGCCAGATCAACGACGCTTTTGAGATATTTTCCAACTTGAAGAAAAGAGGTTACAAACCGAGCGGTAGACTTTATAATAGTCTCATCTCAGGATATGCGGATGTTTTATCAACTCCACAGCATAAGAACAGTGTTTCCAATCTCAAGATCGAACAACTTTACAAGGCATTCCAGAAGGATCATGCTGACGAGACATCAGAAGTTTCCATAATACACGTCAACTCTCTTCTAAAGGTGTTTAGAAAGGGTAAACGTGTTGATCTTGCTTTTAATTTATACGACTCTTTGAAGGAAGTGCGGAAAGGTAAGCGGAAACTCAAACCAGACGTTCGCACGTACACGGAAATGCTAAGAGTTTTGGCTAATGCTAAACCAAATAGTGAGATTGGTGTTGAATTTAAGGATATAGTGAATCGTGCAGAGACAGTCTTCTATAATGCACAGCATAATAGGCATGTTAAGATGGATGCTTACTTGGTCCGTGCATACCTCTCAATTTATGCGTATTGCGATGATTTGAAGCTCAGAGCAAGAGCCGTCACCATTATTAGAGAGTGGTTCAGAGTGTCGTCACTTGAAGAGATCAGAGAGCCAATTGACTACAAAGTGTTTGACCAAACTCTTTGGACAGTGACTGAACACTCCAGTCGGGTACTGCCTGAAAATGAATCTGGAGCAAAGCTTCTATCTTTCCATGAGATAAATGAACTAAAGAGTAAAAGATTCGATCCTGATGAGTCTATTCTTAGGATGTATCGTGAGCTTTGTAATCTTTTCCAGATTCCTTTCACTTACAGAGAACAAAGTCCCATTCCTGCCAAAGCAGACTAAATTTCCACACCACGGTCAATAAGAAAAAGTTGGGAAATACATGTAAGGAGAGCAGGTTCTGTACATAATGACAACTGCACGTCGGGTGCAGCTTTTCTCGTAATACGAGAGAACTGATTTTTTTAGCGTACTTCAGGTTCACCCGTAGATTAGGACGACACCGTTTACCGCCCCGCCCATTCTTTGCTTGTATATCCTCTATTACTGCGCTAAGAATCTTTATAGAAAACTTGGATGTATCTTGCGATTTTAGAGAGCCTGAATGAATGGCATCATGCCCCCAATTCTGAAGAGATGGCCATAAGTCTATCATTTTCATAAAGTTGTTCATTAGTAGCAATTTTCCTACTGATGTACCATGCGCCGATGGTCATTAACCCGCCGAATCTGAAAACCCAACCGAGTGATGAATCAAACTCATTACTTTGAGCAGATCTGTGAAAGATTGTGAAAAGCACTGAAGACATCAATGAGGATATCATCTGCGGTGCCGAGACGAAAACATTGTGCAACGCTAGTAGAATACCGGAGTCGTATTCAATATTATTATAATACTCTATAAGGGTTGGAGTACAATATATTGAGTTGTGATCATCGATTGTGGGTGCGTCGTCTTCAATGATATGCGATCCCTCCACTTGTTGCTTGTAAGAGATTTGTATTGCCTTTATGTCCTTGATGCGGCTAATTTCTTCACTGATGAGAGTGAATGGAATCCATACAGCACATCCCCATGGTATACCAGTAAATGCAAACATGACAATTGCACTCTTGTAAGAGTAGATTGCAAAAGTGGAGATTGTACAAAGTGTGAAAATGACGTGAGATGCAATCCATAAGGATCTTAGATCAAGTTTGAACCTCCACCGTTTGGCAATGACGATAGTGGCAGTCGATTTTGAGTGCTCCAGTATGATGGGGAGAAATGTTACCAACATTAATGTGACAATTGAGTTTGACAATAGTGCGTATGTGCCCACTCTTGTGCTTTGATCCATCAAGTCTTGTCTTAGTTCGGGAGGAATCAAGTTAGGATTAGGGTATCCCTTCCCATAGAGATATAGCTCTCCAACATAAGAGGTGGTATAGAACAATAGCGGGAAATAACCAATCCAGGCAAACAATTGGGCGTAGCACACGGTTTTCACTTGTGGTGAGATGGATGTGAATGAATACCAAATCTGTGTGAAAAAGTTAGCAAGCTGTTTAATAACGGAATCTCTTTCTGGGTCGATACCCATCTGTCTCAGTTTGTGTTCTTGCTCCTTCCTTTGATTGATTAACGTGAGATCAGTTTTAGGGTTTCTTTCTTCAATGTACCATAGGCAAAAGCAAGTGATTAAGAGCATGATAAGAGCCACGAGAACACTCAACACTTTAAACTGATCATCTCCCAAATTGGGGAACAGTGACGTTAGATTCAGGGTACCGATTGCAAATCCAACCAAGTTGAAAATGCCAATCATTCTTGCAGCCCACGCATTGGCAATCTGTTGTTGCTCTGTAGGCACGACATCGACGATCAACGCTCTACTGGAAGCTTGAATAATAGCAATGGAGAAATCGAGGACGTAGATGCCAGTACATGCATAACATATTGTATAGAAGTTTATGTTATCTTCATCGCCATCATCTTCATCACCTTTCAGGAACGGAGTCAAAAAGAATTTCACAATTTCTCTAGAATGTGATAACGTTATCAATGATCCACATGTGAACAGACAACCTATCAAGATGAACACTCTCCGTTTCCCGTATTTGAGAGTACATTTATCACTCAATAACCCAACAATTGGCTGGCCAATTGTACCGGACAAAGGACCGGCTAACCAAACAAGAGATAGAAGACGCTTTGATAACCCTAGAGAGAGCAAGAAGGGGGTCGCTTCCGAGAATTCGGTAGACCATGCCAATTGTAGAGCTCCGAGAATTAGCGTTAGAATGATGATGTAAGGGGTCGACCTATGAGGATTGTACAAGTGCTGGTGCTGCATTTGTAGAGGCATTTCTGCTGTGGCTTCGTGATCTGTCATTAGTTGTATGCAGTGCTGCAGTGCTGCCCGTCCGTACGTGTGTGCTTGTGCGTGTTGGGAAGAAGTTACCAGTAAATGGCAAGCTCACACTCCACACTTTACTCCGATGGCCGGTAATCGTCTGCTATCTAATATAGCGGGAGGTGCACTTAGAGATTTATTTTTGTCCCGTTTTATTGGCACTAAACTAAAGTGGAGAAGGGACGCGTAAGGAGAGAGACTGCGATGGAGACAGGGCCACACCAGATGCAGACACAAGCACGGGCACGGGCACAGACACAGACACGCGGCATGACTCAGACGAGTGACTTCAGGGGGTCTACCAAGCGGCAGCATGACGAAACGCTTGACGAGTCCAGTGATGACAGCATGTTTTTAAGACACTCGCAGGAAAGCTGGAACGCGTCATACAGCAGCCAGACAGAAGGCCAGCATTGCCTTGAGAGAGAGACGGTCTCTATTCGAGCCAAGCGTATACAACAGCAGAAGATTCACACAGAAGTACACCAGAAGACCGTTGCAATGATGATGGAAGCGGCAAAGGGGATATCTAGAAGAATCACTGAAGAAGAGCAGGAGCAGGAGCAGCAGAGGAGAATCGAAGAGGATATGTCGAGAAAGGAGCAGGAGTCAATGGACACCTACACTCAGAGGCCGTACTGGTGATCTCCAACCTGATACGGAATGCATGGTGCACGTCCTCCTTTCGTGCGCCAGAAAGAGCCTGATGGTGATATCAAGAGGTGATGGCTGGTGGGTGCTTAATAGTCAACCCAATCATATGTGCTTAATAGAGTTGCCGGTTAGGAGTTTTCTATTGAAGCAACTTGTAGGAAGACTATAAGAGGTGACAACTTCACTATCCGTATTTTAGAATCCATTCTGAGTACCTGCCATCTGCAAACAGTGTTGGTAGTTGGTACGTGCCAAGCGCCAAGCGCCCAGTTTGCTGTTATCTCCGGTCCAAGCCACCGCTTACTAGCGACAATTCATCACGAACTTTTATCATGTAACTCCCAAAAGTATTTGTACACAACAGCATCTTCAACAACAGCCACGGCCACGGCGCCGATGCCCACCCTACAGCCCGTCTCAGCTCTGTTGAACTGCCACCACCCACCGCGTATCGCCTATCGCCAATATCGCCGCCCGTTTTTCCGTGCTTTTTGCTCTTTGCTTTTTGCGCTTTCTCATTCGGGAAATCAAAACAGTAAAGTGCAAAGTTGAAGAGAGACGACAGAGTAAAGAGTAGAGAACGGTCCAGGCGGAGCAGAGGCTGCTTCTGAGACACATAGCCGCGTATCTATCGTCCGGGCGACGACAATCACCAAACTCGCATTAAACAGGCCATGACTACTTTTGACAAGCTGGTCGATGGCGCCACAAAGATCAAATTGGCCCCACCAAAGCCAAAATACGTTGAACCAATCCTTATGGCAACTGCAGAGGGCGAACGTTCTGATAGTTTCCGCACTGTTATGAGGGCTCTTGCGAGACGTTTACAAGACTCTGCGTGGACAATTGTGTATAAATCACTCATTCTTATACATATCATGATTAGAGAAGGAGATGGGAATACTTGTATCAAATATCTATCGACTCATATCGATATCTTGGATATCAAGATCGGAAAGGGCGGGAAGTTCATAGCCAATGGTGGAGATTTAAATCAGGTGTACACATATGCTCATTATATTGCCATTAGAGCAAAAGAATTTGCAAACACTGGTCACGATTTCATCAAAGATTCCAAAAAGCCATTTGGAAGTTGGAGTTCTAACGATAAGTCTTCAATTTTGAGAGAACTGACGGTGGATAAAGGATTATTGAGAACTACAGAGTCTGTTCAGAAACAGGTGGATGCCCTCTTAAAATGTAGATTCAGGGAATCAGAGGTGAACAATGATTTGGTTGTCCTAAGCTTTAGAATGTTAACTACTGATTTAATTGCTCTCTATCAATGTCTAAATGAGGGAATTTTAAACATACTTGAACATTTCTTTGACTTGAGCAAGACCGATGCAGATAGAGCATTTGATATATATGAACATTTTACGAAGCAGACCAAGAAAGTTATTGAATTCTTGAGAGTGGCAAAGCATTTAGAGAGTGTTACTAAATTAAGAGTTCCTACGATAAAGCATGCTCAAACGAGCTTAACCGATTCCCTCAGGGAGTATCTAGATGATTCCGATTTTGAGATCAATAGAAGACAATACCTTGCTGAGAAAGACTTTGCGAACAAAACAAAGAGGGGAAAACCTCAGCAGTCGAACGAAGATGTTCCTGCACCTGCACCTGCACCGGTACCAAGTGCGAAACCCGAGCAAGTTCCGCTTCCAGCGCAGCTTGATCAACAACAGTTCATTCAAGCGCAACTCGAAGCGCAACAACAGATGTTACAGCAGCAACAATTGCAAATGCAACAACAGCAGCTACAACAACAGCAAATCGTTGCACAAGCGCAAGCACAGGCACAGGCACAGGCACAAGCACAAGCACAAATGCTTCAAGCGCAAGCAACTGCCAATGCGAATGCGAATGTCAATGTTCTGACTGGTGGTTTGGCACATCAATCTACGGGCTTCAATCCATTTACTAGTATGAACACATTCAGCGTACAACCTATTCAGCAACAGATGAACATGGCCTCCACAGTACCAATGAACTTGCAAACGCCTACTCAAACAACGACAGGGACTTTTATCCAAACACCAATGGCACAGCCAAGAGTTTTATCAAATAATTTTACAGGCAATGGATTTGGGAATGCTCATAACAATATCAATGACAATACCAACTTTCAATCACCAAATAGACAAAATTCTACAATGTCATCGAATAATCCATTCAGTAATTCTCGTTTTAGCTCTAATTCCACAACTACTCCATTCACGACCCAGGAAGAGCAGGAATCACAGGCACAACGCCAAAGAGAGTCATTGTCCAAGATTGCACCATCCCACACGGGAACTAATCCATTCCGTTTAGAAACGAGTACCACGGGTACTCAATATCATGCACAAGGGTTACCACCTGTCCAAGAGCTTCAACCCCAACCTACAGCTGGTGGATTGGAGAACTTACCAACGATCCCCGTTTTCCCAGAAACGCAAAGACATAATTACCAGCAACAGTTACAGCAACAAGCTGCACAGAATTTACAAAATCAAGTCATGCAAAACAATATTGCACAGAATCCATTCAGTCAACAAGCTACGGGTGTCATCAATCAAGCTCAACAGACGGGTAACATGGGAGGATTTAACTTTGTCAATGGTGCTGCTGCTACACCTGTGTATCAACAAGGATTACCAGGACAGATTCCAGGTCAATTCCAGCAAACACAAGGACAAGTACAGGGTCAGATCCAATTCCAAGGCCAAGGTCAAAATCAGCCATTGCAAATGCAATACAGCAGCGTGTATAATGGGCCAAACCTTCTGGGATGAGCTCAATTATTTATAGTATATTATAATAATACGATAAACTATAGACATATTATGAGGTCTAGGGTCTGCCGGGATGATATATCGCGGAACGAGAAATCAATCATGCACAGGCCGTCATAACTGCATACGAGGTGCATCGAATGTAGAGAAAATAGAAGCATCACGGTTTGTGGATGAACGTTGTTGAGAGGACAGTGTGGGGTATCCGGTGCAATGAGCTACAATAACCGGCAATTTTGTTATAAAGATAAGATTATGCGAGTTTCAAAACATGGGAATTGTATTAATTTGGAATATAAGATAAGATATACATCGAATCAGAAGAAGTGAATGTGAAAGAATGCATTAGTAAAGGTGACATAAATGTGGGCGTAAGATTTTTATTTAATGGTTTGGAGTGAACACTCTTGCCTTACCCTTACCCTTAATAGCGTAATCAGCTAAAATTTTGTCCTTTGCTTCATCCTTTTCATAGAAGTCGGTCTTATAGTTATGCTGTCTCTTAGCTTCGAGTTCTTCTTGCAGTAAATGGTTGTTGATAGCATTTGCAAAGGAAGGTCTGCAGAACGTAGTAGTTGCAAATAATGGGACTGCGACTAATGCAATGCCAGCGGTGAACTTAAGAGGAGTGATAGCCATTTTGTGTTGTGTAGTGTTTGTGTTTTCTTGTGTTGTGTGATGTAGATGGGAGAATTATAAAGATTAGTGTATACAGTAGAATGCAAGGTTACGTGAGATATAGGGAAGGGGGGGCCAAGGTATATTTTATACGTTGGCGAAGTGGGGAAGGGTACTTTGCCAGCTATCGATACATGATCCGTGAGTGACACACCCATGTGTTTATCGAACGGTTTCTAATAGAAGGTACCCCATAAAATGTGGAGAGTGAGGTGACTGGAAACTGGAAATGGTTCGTCTCAGTTTGAGAAGTGGTGTTATCTTTGGATTGTGGGGAGGGTCAGACAGCCAGGCTGAGCCACCAGCCACTCGAGAGTGGCGAGATTCCGGCAGGTTCCGAACTGGGAAATGCAAAATCAGCAGATTTTTCTGGTCCGCCGCGGGGTTCGAGCTTTCGAGCTTCGGCGAGTGGCGCCAGCTGCTCTCGCGACCGGCTCAGTCGGAGTCGGGGACAGAAAAGCCAGGCGACGCGTCGATAAATGCTGTGCTTCGGAGTGTGGCGCAGGTGGCGGGTGCGTGGCGCAGTGGGCGAGGCGCATGATAATTGTGGAAATGCGAAATTCCCATTCCCCCATTCTCGTCGCTAACTGCAGGGGAGGCCCGGGTGGGTGGCGAATACGAATGAGTACAGAGCCGTCTTCTTCTCTGACGTCGGCGAAAGCAGAGGGGAGAAGTTAAATATAGCACGTTCCAACACGCAAAGTGAACACACAAACACACAAACACATACACATATACATATACATAATGTCAGATTGGGACGCAGTTACAGTTGTCGGAAGAAAAGCAAAGGTCGGTGGAACCGGTCCAAGAGAAAATGTCATCAAGACCGCTGGTCAAATCAACGCTGCACGTAGAACTGGTGCAATCACATCTGTCGATAAGAAATACGGTATTGGTAACTCTAAATCAGATCCTGAAGGACAGAGATTGACCAAGATTGACCGTGCCGATGATATCGTTGTTCCAAAGAAGATTGAAGCAAGTGTCGGTAAGGCAATTCAAAAAGGTAGGCAGGATAAGGGTTTGTCCCAGAAAGATTTAGCTACTAAGATTAACGAAAAGCCAACCGTTGTCAACGATTACGAAGCTGGTAGAGGTACTCCTAACCAACAAATTCTCGCCAAGATGGAGAGAGCCCTCGGTGTTAAACTTAGAGGTAAGGACATTGGAACTTCTCTTTTCAAGAAGAAATGAGTAATCTCCACATAGCCATCATCATCATTATGTCTAATCTTCACCTCATAAACCTTTATAAACGTTTTAGCATGCTCTAATTAATGACACCGTACTCATGGGATGTTTGCCCTGCATTTAGTAGTACTAGCACCAAGTAGTAGTAGGTACTGTCGCCGCGGGCTTTAAAAATTCAACGTTTGGCATGCAACGTTCAGCGATCAATTGAAGGGTCAAATTCACCTCATCCTGTTCTTACATCTTTTCTTCTCGTCAGGATAAAGGCTCTTTTCTTCCACCTCACAGCACCCTGATATCCACGAGCATCATGACCACTATTCACGACCGTGACCTTGGTATCCAAGCAGACCACATCTTTTCCCTCAAGAACAAGGGTTTGAAATTCGATGTCGCAGCTGACATTCAGCCATACATCGACGAATTAAACTCCCTCTCTACGGTCGCTAAGGTCGATATCTCAGGTAATACCATCTCCGCAGAATGTTCCGAAATCTTGGCAAAGGCACTATTAAAATACAAGGATACTTTGAAGGATATCAACTTACAAGATATTTACACTTCTCGTGATCGTTTCGAAATCCCAAAATCATTAGGTGAATTCTTTCCCGTCCTTTTGCAACTTCCGAACTTATCAGTGTTAAACCTCTCAGATAATGCATTTGGTCAAGATGCAATTGAAGTCATTGAAGATTTCATCTCCAAATGTCAAACCATCGAATACTTTATCATGTCCAACAACGGTTTAGGTCCCTTCTCTGGTGCTCGTGTCGGTAAAGCACTATATAAATCTGCAATCTTGAGAGCTGCAAATCCTGAATCATCAAAACCATTACTCGCATTCTGGTGTGGTAGAAATAGACTCGAGAACGGCTCTTGTGAGGCATTAGCACTCGGTTTCAAGGCTAATAAATCTTTGAAAGAAATTCGTCTTTATCAGAATGGTATTCGTCCCTCCGGTGTCGCAAAGCTCATCGATTTTGGTATCTCTAAATTAAAAAACTTGACCATCTTGGATTTGCAAGATAACACTCTAACTATTCCAGGCTCTTATGCATTGGCTCAAAACTTTGCACAGTGGCCAGAATTGATTGAGCTAAATGTCAATGATTGTTTGCTGAAGGCTAAAGGTTCCAAAATTTTTGTCGATAAACTCGCAGAGGTCTCTGATAAGTCAAAGTTACAGATCCTTAGGTTGCAATACAATGAACTTGAAGCTGATTCTCTTGAGATCATTGTCAAGTTGTTGCCAAACTTGAAGGAATTATCAGCTCTTGAACTCAATGGTAACAGATTTGAAGAAGACTCCGAACTCATTGAAAAGATTAACGAGATCTTCGAAGAGAAGGAGTTGGGTACTCTAGATGACCTTGATGATTTGGAGGAACCAGACTCAGATGAGGAAGATGAGGAAGATAGCGATGATGAAGAAGCTAAAGAGGAAGCAGAGCCTTTTGAGGAGGTTGACGAAAGGCTCAAGCAACTCGAGGAAGAGCTTGCAAAATCTCATATTTAAAGTGCCTTACCACTGACACTTATCACATACACATATACATCTCTATACATATACTCATACAAATTTTGCATTACGTCTTTATGCTTTAAACGCATCAGCATTTGCTTGCTTTAAAGCTAGTAAGCTCTCATTTTCCTTCAAGAGTCGTTTTTCTAATTTCGTTATCAACTTATCCTTTTTGATCCATCTATTCTCCAGATACTTCTCTAACTTGTTTCTCTTCAAGGGCACTCTATTTAAAATTTTCCCCGCCACATGGACTAAAATGACGGTGTCTATGGAGGAGTCTCTCACACCTAGTATACTCAATAATGTTGGGGGTTTGAAGTCAATAATCTCACCTGTGATCTTATTCCGATTATAGTAAAGCAAAGTAATGTCGTATAATCTTGTGAAATTTGTTTTGTACATCCCTCCGACCGCATTGGCAAAGCCACCAAAGCGGGGATATAGAACATTCTCAAACTGAGGTAAATAGTGTTTCTCCCCCATTATATTCTGCATCTTCAAGTCCTTTTCACTGAAAATATTTACCTCAGGAAAAAGTGTCAACCACTTTGTGTTGTTAAAATTTGTGGAGTCAAGATACTCATGGAATACGGCAACTAATGTTTCTCCATCCATTTCCCAATTCTCATCGGCTTGAGATATATGTTTAAAGTAATCAACACTTGGTATACCCCAAATGGAAAACCACGTAAAAAATTGTACTTTGGGGATAAGCATGGTAGTCAAATCTTTGGCAAATATCGGCTCCTCATTATTCAAAATCTTGAACTTAATCTTGCTACCCTTTTTCACCTCTTTCTTTTCCTTCTTATTTTGCTCTTTCTTCCCCAACTTTTCCGTTTCATCTTCTGAATCGGAACCAAATGAGAACTCAGACGGCGAATCTCGTTCCTTCAAAGTCCTCCGTGTAAGATAAGGGAATATGACATGGTCGACGATTGACCGGTGATTACTCATGATCAAGGCATTCTCATTTTCCAAGTGGTCACCAACGATATTGATTTTGATTTGATTGATTTCCTGCATCATAATATATTAGTTTTGGGAACATGTTCGTTAGTAACTATTCAGTATGATACAAATTTTGTGTTCCAAGTTGGATATGATTACTTACTAGAATGTAAATACAAAGGGTCCAAAACCCAGATTCAAAATAAGTCTCAAAAAAGCTTCTGGTTGATGGCATCGCAATTTTCATTCCATACAGGATCCCAGAAGATATTTTGTAGAGCAACCAATACAATGTGATGAATACCAAAAATGCAAGTGCACGTAATATCTTCCAGTAACTCATGATGGAGGGAGAGTCGAGAAATGATTTGATCTCATCCTTGCCAAGGTGGCCCAAAATTTTGCCACGTAAAGTCATTATTAGTTTAATCAGCTACAGTAGGGTGTCGATCAAACAAAATACGGTTTGAGTGAATACATTAATATTATAAATTGCAAAACATGTGAAGGTTACAAGAAAAGAAAAGGAAATGAAAGGAAATCTGCAAAAGGACGACGAGCCGCCCAGCCCATTAAGCCTCAGCATAGTTGAATGAAAATGCCCCTCGAGAAGAAAATCAATTATCGCCTTGCTCCTGCTCCCAACTGAGGACAACTTTACCTTGCGCCTTACAGCTAGCAACCTTATCTGCAGCAACTTGGTAATCCTTATACGCATCGTAGACGGAGTCTAACACGATCTGTAGCTTTCCCTCATTCCAGAGTTGTTCAATAGCTTTACCATACTCTGTATCAGGTTCCGCCCACACAGGCAAGATAGGGTATTTGGAGAGAGATAACTTGAACTTCAATTTGTTCTTGATGATTTTCCAACTTGGAAGCATGTTGTAGAAATGAATATCGGAGTAGTCAATAACATATGATCCAGAAACTTGGGCAAACATACCACCTTCCTTAGCTGGCTTGAGAAGGGAGGAGAAGTGATCAATGACAAATTCATCTCTGACAGTGTCAACAATGAGATCAAAGTATCCATTGACTTTCACAAATTCGAGCAAAGAGTTCAATTTGCTGGAGTCACCCTTACTGTAGTCAACAGTCAAATCTGCACCTGCCTTGGTGGTCTTGGCAGCGGATTTTGAAGAGCATGTAGCAACAACGTTCTTAGCACCAAAATAATTCTTGGCAAATTGAGTAGAGAAGAAACCAACACTGGTACCTGCACCAAGCACAAGAACATTCTTGCCCTTTAAGTCACCTTTATATTTGGTCATAGCCTTGTATGCTGTGTTGGAGACAATACCTAATGAACCTGCCTGTTCAAAAGACATTCCCTCTGGGATCTTTTCACAAACAACCAACTTGGAAGGGTCGACCAAAATCTTACTGGAGAAAGAACCTCTCTTACCGATGTCGAGAACATCACCATAAACTCTGTCGCCTTGTTTGTATGCAGTTTCGGAACCAGCCTCCAACACGACGCCGGCGAAATCACCTCCCATAATCTTATATGTTGGGCCATACCATGCATATGTGTATGCTTTCAAAATGACATCAACGGGGTTGATGGAAGTGGCTTTAATTTCAACCAAGATCTCATTAGGTTTGACCTTGGATTCACCATCGTAAGGAATGTATAATTCTTGCAATGATAACGGAGTCTTGTGACTTTTGTATGCAATTGCATTAATTTTGATATTTTTATCAGTCTTGACTTGGCTTGCTAACATGGCGGTTGTTGCTGATTAGTTTGAGATAGTTCTGGAGCAAAACCATTTAAAAATGACACTACGCAGAATATCAGAAAAAGCACCCTAGCGACCAGGGGAGGGGCAGATAATTTGTACGGCTGTTAAATACTGCACTAGATCGAAATTTTTAAACGTGACATCGATGAGATGCGCGTGCATTAAAAAAAACCCTTAAAAAACCCGATATCTTATCTCCATCCTATTTCCGCCTCTTATTAAAATTAGAGATGAAAATACAGAAAATTCGTATTGTTTCTCGATTTGATTCGTAAGCTGGAGTTGGATGCTTCTAGAACATGTTTAAGCACCCTTTCATTTGAAAGTGGCTGTTCATATATACACATGTGTTCGAGTGAATGGCTTGATATAGTTATGTGCGACGGAATTAGATGATATATTAAAGAATTACAGGTAGCTTTACAAAAAGTCTCGAAATACAAAGGGATCAATCACGAAAGACTTGCTGATTTAGTTTTGAGTTGGTGGTTGTTCCCAATTGATAACGACCTTACCTTGGGCCTTACAGCTTGCAACCCTATCGAAAGCTTCTTGGAATTGGGTGTAAGCGTCCATGACGGAGTCGATGACAATGTAAAGTTTTTCATCCTTCCAGAGCTTTTCAACAGCTTGGCCATATTCTGGGTCTTTGCTAGTCCAGATTGGAACAACTGGGTACTTTGAGAAGCCAAATCTATGAGAAAGTCTAGCCTTGAGCTTCTTCAAACTTGGAAGTAATTGGTAGAGTCTGATATTTTGATAGTCCAAACTGTAAGAACCGGAAACTTGTGCGAAAACACCATTTTCAGATTCCGTCTTCAATAAGGTTGGGAAATTGTCCATAACGAATTCATCTCTAACACAATCGATGATAATATCGAAAAGTCCATTAGCCTTGACGAATTCATGAAGTGCATTCAACTTGCTTTCTTCACCCTTGTGGTAGTCGACAGTTAAATCTGCACCTGCCTTCATAGTCTTTTCAGAAGACTTTGAAGAACAAGTTGCAACAACGTTGGCAGCACCGAAATAGTACTTTGCAAATTGAACGGAGAAGAAACCAACACTGGTACCTGCACCCAAGACGAGAACATTCTTACCCTTCAAGTCACCCTTATATTTTTGCAAACCTTCAAATGCGGTATTAGAAACACATGGTAAGGAAGCAGCCTCGTCAAATGACATACCTTCTGGCATCTTTTCGCAGATCAAACATGTGGATGGTTCAATCAAAATGGTGTCAGAGAAGGCACCTCTTCTCTTCATGTCTAAGGCGTCACCATAAATTTTGTCACCTGGCTTGTAGTTAGTCTCAGAGCCAGCTTCGACAACGACACCTGCAAAATCACCACCAAAGATCTTCACCTTTGGGCCAAACCAGTTGTTGGAGAAGTTCTTGAAGATACAGTCGACCGGGTTGACAGAATTAGCCTTCACTTGGACCAGGACTTCAGTAGGCTTGACCATGGATTCACCTTCATATGGAATGTATAAGGTTTGCATAGATAAGGGAGTAGCATAGTTTTCGTAAGTTATTGCATTGATTTTGATGCACTTGTCGGTCTTGACTTGAGAGGCAAGCATTGTGGTAGTTTTCGTTGTTGTGGATGTTGTAGTACGAGAAATCGTCTCTTTCAAGAGTGTAGCAGTACTTGTTCAAGAGAAGGAGGTTCCGTGATTCGGGCACGAAAGGCGATACTTAAATAGCAAACGAAGAATCTTAAAAAAAAAATGGCGAGAGGCGGCAGGCGGCACCGCAACCGGAGCCATCTCGGGATTGAGAGAGGTAGAGAGGTGCTGCTGAAGAGCTAGCCATGTTACGCAATATGTTTTGTACTACAAGGTTTCGATTAACTCTATATGCACAACCCCGGATCCCGGACACGGCATGCAAGCTAGTGATTACAAAGCATGTGAACCGGCCATTTTATCAAGCTCGCAGACGGTTTTGGCTATACAGACTATATAGACCCTGGCGCCTACGAAAGGAAGCTGCGCTTCTCTACGTTTCTTTTTATACGTACTCCTTCCACCCCCAAACGTACACGCGCGTGCTTTGCGGTGCTTAACTCTATATTGTAAAACTAGGGACTGGAAAGGGAATCAGTGTGCAAGGTCTCCAACGGGTGAGGCTTGTAACGGACCGTCAATAGAACTCCATATGTCTCTTTAGACTTGAAATTCGAAGTATAAAGTATCAAGTACCACTACACTTCTTTTCGAGGCTGCTAATTTGTCGCCACCAATGGAACCAGTATTAGAGGGATGGCCAATGGATACTACAACTATAATAGTCGTCATCACGGAAGCTGAAAAGTCAAAAGCCAACGGTTAACGGCTAACGGCCACTGCTTCGGCAAACCTTCCGCATTGGGAAACATTCCTTCCATTCCTCAGATAAAAAAAATTTTGCGATACACACCAGCCAGCCAGCCTTCAGAGAGACTACACATCTACAGCACAATTTTTCATTATCTTCCCTTTTCTTTGCAAATATTTTACGATCCTCTCAAAGAGCACAAGCATCAAAACAAAGTAATGTCTCGTATTATTGTCAAAGGATTACCGACATATTATACGGAAGCAAAGTTAAGAGATCACTTTGCTCAAAAGGGAGTCGTCACAGATGTCAAACTCAGAAAGAAGAGTAACGGTGAATCTAGAAGATTTGCATTCATTGGTTTCAAAGATGCCAAGGATGCAGAAGATGCCGTCAAATTTTTCAATGGATCTTTCATTGACACGGCTAAGATCAGTGTCGAATTGGCGAAATCTTTCAACGATCCCAATGTCCCTGTATCTTGGAAAGATAGAAGAAAGGAGAGGGAAGAGTTGATGATTAGAACTGAAGAAAGATTGAAGAAGATGGAAGAAGCAGCATCGCGTAGAAAGAATAAGAAACAAAAAACTGGTAATGCTAAGGAAAATTTGGCAAATAAGATCGAAAATAACCCTGCCTTAAAGGAATTCGTGGAAACAATGAAACCTGCAAATCAAACCAAATCATGGGCTAACGATGAGGTTGTCAATGCAGATGGTGCACCTACTAATGATAAGCTTGAAGAGGCATTAGGAATCAAACCAAAGTCTTCAGAGCTCGGAAATACCAAGAAACCGGATGTCGTCAAGTATGAAGGTGGAGAGAGTGATGATGAGTACGATGATTTTGCAATCAAGGGTCAAACCAACACAGAAACAAATGTTGAAGAGAGAATGATACCTCTTTCAAGTGAAAATTCTGCCAATGTTGATGAGGATGGTGATGAAAAAATGATGTCTTTGGACGACCTCGAAAAAGAAGGCCAGAATGATTCTGAAAAAGAGGAATTTGTGGATACTGAAGCTAACAACGGCGATGTCAACGATCTCGATTGGTTCAAGAGTAAAAGAAAGAGAATCATAGATACAGATGCAGGCAGTGAAGATTCAGCAAAAACTTTAGAAGGTCATAAGCAAGAATCACAGGATACCGAAGCTCCTGGTGCGGAAAAGGAATTGGATAACGGCGATGATGAAAAAGCGGAAGAAGAGGAGGAGGAAGAAGCCAAGCCACTCACAATGGAAGAAAAGAATATTGACAGAATCATGATGACAGGAAGACTTTTTGTCCGTAATATCTTGTATTCTTCCTCAGAAGACGAGTTCAGGCAACTATTCGAACCATTTGGTGCATTAGAGGAAGTTCACATTGCAATCGATACTAGAACAGGAAAGTCGAAGGGATTCGTGTATATCCAATTCCAAAATCCAAAGGATGCTGTAAAAGCATACATTCAACTTGATAAGCAAATTTTCCAAGGTAGACTCTTGCACATTCTACCTGGACAGGTCAAGAAGGAACACAAGTTGGATGAGTTTGAGCTTAAAAGTATGCCATTGAAGAAGCAGAAGTTACTGAAAAAGAAGTTCGAGGCTTCTAAGCAAGAGTTCAGTTGGAATTCTCTTTATATGAACTCTGATGCCGTTCTGGATAGTGTTGCAGCTCAGTTGGGAATAACCAAGAATGATTTGATTGATCCAACGAACTCAAGTTCTGCTGTCAAGCAAGCTTTAGCGGAAGCTCACGTCATTGGTGATGTGCGGACCTACTTTGAGCACAAAGGAGTGGATCTAACCAAGTTCAGTGAGAAGGAGAGAGATGACAAGGTTATACTTGTGAAGAATTTCCAGTACGGTACTACCAAAGAGGAAATTGGTGATCTATTTGCTAACTACGGTGAAATAAATAGAATCTTAATGCCTCCTGCAGGAACCATTGCTATTGTTGAATATAGAGATTCACCGGCTGCAAGACTTGCGTTCAGTAAGTTGTCATTTAGAAGACTGGGAACTTCTATTCTTTACCTTGAAAAGGGGCCGAAGAATTTGTTCACTAAGCCAGCAGATGCATCTGATACTCTCAGATCCGAAGAGGTTGCCAAGGAAGTTAAGGCATCCACCGCAGATATCTTGGAAGAGAAGAAGTCAAATAATGACGACGGATCCCAAAGTGATAGTGAAGATGATGAGGAATCTGGACCAACTACATCCATCTTCATTAAAAACTTGAATTTCTCCACCACCAACAGTGCGTTATCAAATATTTTCAAGCCTTACCCTGGTTTCTTGCTTACTGTCATCAAAACTAAGCCAGATCCAAAGATTGTTGGCAAGACTCTCAGTATGGGTTTTGGATTTGCTGAATTCAAGACTAAAGAGCAAGCGAACGCTGCTTTGAAAAGTCTGGATGGTTTTGCCTTAGACGGACACAAGCTTCAGCTCAAGATTTCCAATAGAGTGGGAAGCAAGGACGATGGTAAGAAGACCAGCAGCAGGAAGAACAAGAGCGGCAAGATTGTCGTCAAGAACTTGCCATTTGAAGCTACTCGTAAGGATGTGTTTGAACTTTTCAACTCTTTCGGTAGCTTGAAATCTGTGAGAGTGCCAAAGAAGTTTGACAAGTCGGCTAGAGGTTTCGCCTTTGTTGAATTCTCTACTGCTAAGGAAGCCAACTCTGCCATGGATCAATTGCAAGGTGTTCATTTACTTGGACGTAGATTGGTTCTTGACTTTGCCGAAAAGGAAAGTGATGATGTGGAGGCTGAGATTGAGAAAATGACAAAGAAAACTAAGACCCAAGCAAGAACTAGGGAATTGGCCGATTTAAGAGAAGGTAACTCTGGTAAGCATAAACTCGACCTGGAAGATGAAGAGGAGTTTTAAAGTGTGGAGAAGTTTACGCTAGTCCCATTAAATTAGATATCTACATGTATTTATAGTGATCAAAACTAAAATCGATCGGAGTTATTGGTTGTCCTTCAACCGCAACTATTCATCACTTATCCTTGTGTAAACCTTCCTTGACGACAAAAAAGCTGTTTTCTCGGAGCTTGGAGAGGGATAGCGGGTTCCACGAATTTTCTACTTCACCCTTGGACAAATTCTGAGTGGTACTATCTATCGCTTTCATGAGTGAATCAAATGTGATTACCGTTGTATTCTTGTCGTCTATCAATCGTGTTATGTTATCACCTGACTCCCTCACTTCAACCTTCTTAAGTTTTGTGATAAAGTCAAGCTGATTTACGAGTGATTCTTTCAATGATTCCTCATCCTCTCCCAAAGACCTTTTCGTGAACCCTGATAAATCGTAAAGCTTCTCTAACATTTCTCTGTTCACACACTCTACCGTGTCTTCCTCCCTTTCTAATAACTCTTTGGTTGACCACGTGGAAGTGCCAAAGTATTCCTCTATCTCCTTAGCCGTCTCGAGTTTCCTTCCAATGGCAGAGGGTGGCTTCTCCGTTGAATGAAAGCGGACCAAAGGTTTCACGCATATCCGGCAAGCTGCCCATATAGTTTTTTGCATTCCCATAATTGTCCTGTTTCTATTCGAGGGTGCAGTTTGTATTCAATGGCTTCAGTAACCTTCATTACCGATATCAATCAGTTCACGGTAACCCCAGAGCCCAGGGCCTTAAAGCTTGCAATCTCAGTCGCGACGATCTCGCGCAGGAGCCCCTCAATCTGAAATTTCCCGTTTGGGACACTTTTCCTCGCCTGAAAATTTTTCAGATTTACAGAAATTATAGCTCACTACATTTCTACACTAATCAGAACTTTACAAAGAACTTGCTGTCTAGAGTCTTTTGCAGGAAAGTTCAAAGAACTATCTCTGGATAACAATACACACTCTCGAAAATGGGTCCAATCAAGAAGAAGGGAACTTCAGGTAATGCGAAAAACTTCATCACTAGAACCAAGGCGATCAGAAAGCTTCAGGTCACTCTTGCAGATTTCCGGAGATTATGTATTTTCAAGGGAATCTATCCAAGAGAACCTAGAAACAAGAAGAAGGCAAACAAGGGCTCCACCGCCCCAGTTACTTTCTACTATACTAAGGATATTCAGTATTTGATGCATGAACCGATCTTACATAAGTTCAGAGAACACAAGACTTTTGCAAAGAAATTAACAAAGGCTTTAGGTAAGGGTGAAATCGGCAGTGCAAAGAGATTAGAAGAAAACCGTCCTAAGTACAAGTTAGATAGAGTCATCAAGGAGAGGTATCCTTCATTCCTTGACGCTGTCAGAGATATTGACGATGCATTAAGTATGTTGTTCCTCTTCGCTAACATGCCAGCAACAAGTGCAGTTAGTGCAAAGATCACTTCTCAAGCAAGTAAGTTGACCAACCAATGGTTAGCATACGTTGCCAGAGAGAGAGCTTTGAAGAAGGTCTTTGTGTCCATCAAGGGTGTCTACTACTCTGCCACTGTGAAGGGTCAAGAAGTTAGATGGCTCGTTCCTTTCAAATATGCGCAAAACATTCCATCTGATATTGATTTCAAAATTATGCACACCTTCCTTGAATTCTACTCTACATTATTACACTTTGTGCTGTACAAGCTTTATGCCGATGCAGAGTTAACATACCCTCCAAAGATCAATGAGAATCGACTCAAGGGTATTGGAGGATTGTCTGTTTTCGTTCTTGAAACTAACGAACAGAGATCCTTGGCTCTTCCGGGTACAGAAAACAATGTTGAAACAGCTGAGGAAACCAAAATCTCCAACGAAGAGCTTCAGAGAGCATTTGCTGCAGATAAACAAGAAGATGTCGAAGTTGAAGAAGTTGCAGAAGAAGCAACTGAAAATGTCGAGAACGCAGAGTTGGATGAATTCAAAGATACTAGTAAGAACACCGGTGATGTGTTAGCACAACCATCCAAATATGCCAACCAAGTTTCTGACCTTTTCAGTAAATTCACTTTTTACATTGGTAGAGAGGTTCCAGTCGATGTCCTTGAATTTGTCATTTTGAGTGCAGGTGGTAAGGTGATCAGTGAGGCAGCACTTGACGAATTAGAGAATTCCAAGGATATTGACCTCGAATCAGTTACTCATCAGATTGTCGACAGACCAAAGGTGATGAAGAAGGTGCAAGGTAGATCTTACATTCAACCACAATGGGTATTTGATTGCTTGAACAAGAGCACATTTTTGAATGTCTCTGATTACGCACCTGGTGAAACTCTTCCTCCACATCTTTCACCATGGGGAGATGCTGGTACCTATGACCCAGAAGCTCCGCTTGAAGAAGGCGAAGGGGACGAAGATGAGGAGGAGGAAGAAGAAGAAGATGCAGAAGCAGAGAAGGCAGAAGAGGAAGAGGAAGAGGAGGAAGTCGATGAAGAACTCAAAAAACAGAAGGAGTTAGAAATGGAGGCAGCCGGTGTGAAATATTCTGCTGTACAAGGTAAAGACTCAAAGAAGAGAAAGCATGACGACATCAAGGACGGTGAAAAGGACGAGAAGGATCTCAAATTGATCATGATGAGTAACAAACAGAGGAAATTGTACAAGAAGATGCAATATGGACTCAACAAGCAAGACAACAGAAAGGCTGCGCTTGAAAAGAAGCGTAAGCAACTTGCCAAGAAGAAGGCCCAAATTGCCAGTGTGTAGTGTAGCATAATAGTTTATATTGTATAGACCCTTTTCATTCTTTCTAAGCGACCGCAGTACCCTTTTTTCAGTAGTATTCCATGGACATATGCAGCAGTGGCCATGAACCATGGACCTTGTAAGTCCTTGCTTCTTACCCATTTGACACACACTGACTATAAAATATAAAACCCGGGCATTTCGGCCTCATTCGTTGCATCTCTCAATTCGCAGCTCTGACATCACTTCGCTCGTCAATTTGAGATGGACTCGGAAATTTCAACTAGTGCCCAATGTCTGGCGTCTAGTGTCCCCACGCACGACTTTTGTTCCTGCACAATGCACCGCTGCTTGTTTAGTTCACTGCTCTCGAGAGAACAATGTAGCCCATCTAGGGACACACCTGATCAGCACCACAGCGCTATGGAGCCTTTTGCTGCTGCCCAGGGTCAAGATCCTTCTTACAGCACGGGCCACCGCAATCACCCGACACAAATTCGTCCCCAGGTTAGCACCAACGGCTTGCAGACGGATTCGGCTGCTTTCTACAGACACGACGGTAATTCTTTTGCTGGCATGCCTACCGGTCAGGATAGAGATTATGACTTCAATGAACTACATGTGAACGGTGGTGATATGAGTGGGAAATCTCAAGCATATTGTCAGAGCAAGGGGGGTTCGTTTCCCTCAGCAAATTACACCTCGAACTCAAGTGACAAACTCGATTTTCAGGAAGTTAGTTTGCCCACAAATGGCAATGAATCACAAAGCTTTCCGAACGTTGGCTCAACTCAGAAGTCGAGTCGACCTTTACAGCTCCAGTATCAGCAACAAAGTCAGCTACAGAGAGAAATAAGGCACAATCTTCAGGACGTATACATTGACCCCCAACACATGCCTAATATACAGCATCCAAGTCAAATTGTTGGTAATAATGGACCACCTTTTCCAACTGACGGTGCAGGAAATCGCTTTTCTCCACAAGTTGCTGCTACAATGATTGGCTCGAACAATGGGATGATTCCATCGCAAATGATTCAGTCGAAGCCAATTCAAGAGCCTTATGGTAATATACAATCGTCTACTTTCAGACAAATGGATGGAATTTCCCCTTCTGTTCATAAAAGGACGGATCGATCAAATCCAGTCTCCCCAGGTAGGTCTCGTGTTTCCATGAATATTGACCCATATGCGAGCCAGCAACCTAGAAATGGACCTGATAGGAGTGGAAGTGCAATGTCACCAACCTCTATCCCTTCATACCCATCACAGATTTCGCAGGCACAGAAATATCCATTTACACAGCAACAACAACAGCAGCACATTATCTCGCAGAAAAGGCAGCAAGTCCAAGCACTACCTAACGGTCATGCTCGTAGACTTTCGGTGAAACCTCAAGGCTTCTCGGGACATTCTTCTCAAGTCACAACACCATACCCTGATTCTTTAGTACCAACTCCTGTACCGCAGAACTTTTCAGGGACCAATGTCCAACCATACCCACCCAATGTGAAGCTGCAAGAATCGCTCAATGCATCAATACCGCCATCCTCGGCCAGCTTGCCATCACAACAGCATTCTCAGCGCCAACTTTCACAGCAACCGCAGCAACCGCAACTTCAGATCCTTCAGCACCCAGTACAACAGCGATACCAGCAGCAACAACAGCAACCGATCCAACCATCTCAATCGCAGAAATATCATCAGTACAATTATGACAGCATTTCCTCCAATATGCAGGGCTCACCACAGCTAAACATGCGCGGCAGTCAACATCAAGGTACGCCAGCTCAAACGCCAATACACCCCTCTCATTCGGGTGTTTACGCCTCAGAAATGGGACCTTCCAACTCTACCGCTTCAATCCAACACCCGATTCATCAACAACCAGGGGTATACGGACCGCACCCACCTGCTAGTGAGCAACAACAAGACTTCAGACATGCGATGGGAGAGAATCCACTTTATAACAGTAGGGATTATCTCATGAGCGATGAGGTGAAGAAGAACTTATCGAATATAGCAATTGTTAGATTCTTGAGATTTACGGATTTGATGACCTGCAGACATGAGAAACCAAACCTACCATACCTTAGGCAATTAGTTACTGAATTCTTTCAGGATGATGCGTGTATGCATGTTGTCCTCAAAACAGCAACAGAGAGTAGGTCATTTAAGTTATCGTGTTATCTCTTACCAACTATCTACTTCAAGTACCTTGAGAAAGTCCAGATGTTCGAGTTTACGCAGAAGTTCTTGAGAGCTACAGTGATGCCTAACTTGAGCGCTATAGTTGAGACTGATCATTTTTCATTCAAGTGTGTATTTGAGGATGGCTCTTATTGCAACCACTTTGGTACAATCAGAATTCAAATGAATAGCAGCCTGAAGTTCGAGGAATTGGAATTGATTACTGACTATAATGTGACAGGTGTTGAGTTTGCGGCTCTTGAGAAATTCATGAATGAATTTGCACAACAAAATAAGATCAGTCCAAACATTGATCAGATACAATCTCACTTCAATTGTGTCGGTAACTTAACCAAGTTTGGGCTTCGTGATGATTTGATGAGAATGCTGCAGGTGGCTGATGTGATGACACTTTCAAAACCTCTAATGGACTTTTTCATCAAATCTGGTTCGGGCTCAATAACCGAGTCTTTCAGATTGTTTAACGAAATGAACATGAACCAATTTGAGAATGGAGTAGATCCATTGGCTCCATTTCCTGACTTTGAGGTTCTGGCTGCCCAACATCAGCAGCATCCTCTCCAGCAGCAAATGGGACTGGATCAAGAAAATTTTTCCCAGCATCCACCTTCTAGTCATATGCCTTATCCTAGTCACATAGACTCATTAGCATCGCATGTTGCACCCCAGGTTATGAAGCCACCATCAAATCCGACGGAGCATCAGTTACAGCACCAAATGCCACAGAATTCTCAATCAAGAGCTAGATCTCATCAAAATAGCATTACAAGCATCGACAAAACCAATTTGGGTAAGTACCCCGATAATTACGATGAAATGAATCCTTCTTCACTTTCACAGGCTTCAATGAAGAACAATTCCAGTTCGGGCAATATGAAACCCGTCGCACAAGTAGTGAGCGCTTCTGCAAATAAGAAGTTCAAGCTGCAGGCCCCGCCAACACCTACTGCGCTCAAAAAGCGCAGAGCAGAAGGTAACCCATCGTTACCAATTTAGACTTGTATTCTTCACCTTCTGCTAGCATAACTTTCATGTAATTTCTTGATAATGTATATTAGAGCATTAGATTCGTTTATAATTTCATAAACCAATACATCATTTTCGCATATTTTCATATGAAAATGTTTGTAACATTACATGCAAGCTGCTTTGCTTCTTCCTAAGTTCCCCATCCACTATCCGTGCCTGTTGCATAACCGTGATTCAATCTCACAGGATTGAACTAGCTAGCCAAAGTTTAACCCAAGAGTGGAAAAAGTTAAGCTGAAACATAGATTCTATTGGAGCTTAAGCTAAGTTTATCTGAGCTTAGTGCAAGCTTAAGGGGATTCACCCCAAGTACTGGAACTTGACCTTAATCCATAACCTCTACTTGTTCAACTACTAACGATAAAGCATCGGAGATTACGAAACATAAAGCTCTCAAGGCACTTCCATATGGCTACAAATATATTTAACAGCTCATGCTATTACTTTCTTGCTAAAAACGGTAGCTGGTTTGAAGCAAAAGTATCTAAGTTGCCTTCTTTAAGAGTAATGTGAGAAAGGCAGGAGTTCGTGCAAGACTTTTCTGATATGCTGAAATCCAACTAGTCTAGCAGGTAAATCCATGATATATGATAAAATCTGTATTTAAAGAAGATCTACAAAAGCTAGAGGAAATCTCATATAGTAATAGTGAAGGAAGTGAGAATTGAAGAATCATCTAAGTGAAGGATTCTTTTGAAGAGATACTTATCATATGACTGAGCTAAAAGAATTAATTTATGAAATGATTGATTGCTGGTGCGTGAGATGATTTTTTCACGTATTATATTGTTGATGTGTTGTTTCACCATCACTTTCAACATGATAAATTGGCTTTTACAGCTATTTAAAACGTTTTTAAAAAAAAGCTGATTTTATAAAGGCCTGGCCAAAAATCTCCGCAATTTTAAAAAAAGAAGAAGCCTCCTTAGCTTAGTGGTAGAGCGTTGCACTTGTAATGCAGAGGTCGCTAGTTCAATTCTGGCAGGTGGCATTTATTTTTGAATTTTGAGAGGCGAAATTTTCTTTTTGTATCAAACCATTGTTATTTGGATAGTTCTGTTACCCGTTGTTCTGCCCTACTGTTGATGCCATAGGGGCTTGTATCTTTTTTTGAACAATTGTACGATGTATGACTTTCGATATTGCGTGGAACTAGAAAATTCAAACAAAGTGGAAAAGAATCAGAAAATATTCTTGCTACATGAGAATCCTACTTTGAATTTTTTTGCTCTCAAGACCCAAGACCCAAGTCGGTGATTTCGCTCGAAACCCTTTGCCTGATCATACCAGTCAACTAAAGACACAAAGAAGACAATGGATGCTGATAATGTTCAAAAGCTGCTTAAAAATCTAGGGGATTCTGTGGAAAATATTTCTGAATCGTTGAAGGATGAACTCCTTACGAAAGTACTTAGTGAACAGCTTGAAGAACTTTTGAAAGAAGGAGAACTTACAAACAAAAGAGCCATATTTGAACTTGAACAAGCAAAATTGCTGAACATATATGCATATCTCCTGGTGTCAATGCAATTCACACAGTTGAAATTGAATGGAAGCAAGTTTGATAACCAAGCACCTGTGATGCAGGAAATAAAACGTGTGAAAGAGTTCATGGACAAGGTGAAAAGAGCAGAAGACGTGTTTTATAGAAGGGAAACTGCAGAGGAGAAGAAGGAAAAGGTATCCCAAGAATTCGTAAAGAACTACATTTCAGCTACCGGACAAGCTCCTGCAGTCTCAAAGAAGCACTTTGAAGAATCAGGCACGCACGTGCGATTCAACGACGAAGACATTAAGAAAGTTGCATCGCAAAAGTCGAAGGTATCGAAGGGACATCAGAACGATAAACGCAAAAAATCTGGTAAGATCCAAGAGAAATCTGGGGCCAAAGTTGCAAAGGATACTCACAGACCGGTCCAAAAGTCAAAAAAGAACTAATGCCGATTTTCATAACCCCATTTACTATGTATGTCTTCTATAACCCATGTATTGCTATTATAAGTGCTCAGGTTACTTTGGAACGGAGGTATCAGGAACTCTGGCTGGGTGCAGTTACGTGGAAGAAATTCAAACCTGTACACCACAGAGAAAAGTAATTGCTCGCCAGCGATAAGAAACTTCAAGCCTTAAGAACGGAGTCATTGATCTTGGACAAAGGGAAGAGGGGGGTTAAACACGGCCCTTCTCCATCTCTTGAATTCAAAGGGGGCGTACTCAACGGCGTACTCAACAGCAATGATATTTGGATACCTTAGAGACACTTACCGGCGCCATAGAAACAAGGTACTTGTTGCTTCGGGTGTTGCCGCTCTTTCATATCTGATCAGTATTTACGTACGGAAAAAGATACGGGAGTTCCAGGAACAACTAAAGGAGGAGAATGCTACCAGAGACTTGATCAAGAAGAGATTTTCACAAACGCAGAAAGATTGCTATATGACCTTTCTTTCTTTTTTACCAGTCTTGACTGAACCAATATACAAAGAACTTGACGTTGAACAAGTCACTAAAGAGCTCAAACTCATCCGTAGTCGGAAAGTGATACCCTTATCAAGCGAAGGGAAAAGTGAATTGATCAGTGATGATCTTTTAAGTAATACCACACAAGGTACTGAAAGTGATCTGAAAGTTAAGAACTTGGGCCCTTCTACAGGAAAGAGTAAAGTTGAACTTTGGAACGAGTTGAAGAATAAATCGCTAACAAGGTTTCTTACACTAATTTACAGTGAGACATTACTGATTATTCTATTACATTTGCAACTCAACATCATTTCAAGAAAATCATATCTGAAGACAGCTATCAAACTGGCTTCACAGAGCCAGGGGATTGAACTGATCGATTTGGACAGAAATCCAGGAGGAATGGCTAACAATGAAGTTGAAGAGAAGGATCTACCCGAACAAGCATTCTTATCATTTACATGGTGGTTGCTAAACAGGGGATGGGTGAAATTGAATGAGATTGTCAGCGAGAGTGTTGACAGCATTTTCAATGAAATAGACTTGAGACAAGAGCTTACAGTTGACGAATTTGCCGATTTGATATTTGAAGTTCAAAAATCCATTGATTACAAGCTTTTCTCAACGAAGAAGGACCATGAACTTTACGATTCTGTGAGAGGAGATGCTACTGAAAACGAAAGGGATGAGATCCCCGTGTTAGTCTCTTTGATGCTGCCTTCTAGTAATGATGAGTTCGATTTGCTGCAGAACACAAATACACCGGAGTTCCTATCTAGCTTCAATGCTAACATCACAAACATGGAGATATTGCAAAAGATGAACACAGAGCTCAAGGGTTATCTACAAGGCCCCGAGGTGATTGCGATCGTTAAAAGTTGCGTCTCCGTTGGAATCTCCAATATTTTGAAGGGACTCAATGAAACACTAATCATGAAGGAGGAGAAGAAACAGGCATCGAATGGTGCAACTGATGAAAAGATTACAGAATTGACTGTTGACGATAGTAAGCGAAAATTGGTACTTTTGCTCTCCGTTCTAACCCCACAAACACACGAGCTCGCTAATCGAAGCATCGACAACCGTGTGCTTCTAACTATGAACAGAGTGCCCGGGCTTGAAGAACTTAGCGCCAGCGTGTATTCCAATTTTGATATATAGAACTGGATAGCGTGTATACTAGATGTTTGGATTTTGGGATTTCCTAAAATACTGGATAAAACGTGACCGATGTTGACTCAAATACACTTAGCACTTAGCACCCACAATATTGAGTTCACTCAGGTTATCTTGTCACTTATTACTAACTTGCTTGGAAAGGAAGATCTACAAAGTGAACGTTCCCTCTCGAATTACCTAAAAGATCACTTATAATAGGATCATCCTTACAAGGCCTTTTACTCATGCTCTATATGATGTACTTTCTTCAATCTCAAATGTTCGCCGATATCAAACTTATCAACTATCAACCACCTGCTCGTAGCGCTCTCCCATCAATCGCCGTTATCGTACCGCTTTCTCGTTTAGCGGATTTTCTCACCCGATCAGGATCAGTCCTCGCGTACCGCCTGAGGATGCCTTCTGCACTTTCTGATCCGACCCTTTCGTGTGCTTCTAACATATGCGTGTAAGTAGGAGAAGTTGGCTCTACACACTCTAGGAAGCCTTCAATAATAGATAGTTACTATCAATTATCTGCTTCTATACTTGAAGAGTACTAACATCTTCTTTTTACATTCGGAATCAAAGCAAAGCAGCTGTCAAACATTCTCAAACTACAATGGACGTTTTGGATTTATCGGTCCTATTGGCTATCCTACTAGCTCTCGTTGCATACGCATCAAAGGGAAAGTTATGGGGTACTGGCGGTGATAGTGAATATGACCACTCCTCTGGACCAAAGCAAGCCACTAATGATATCGTCGAAACTATGAAAAGTTCTGGAAAGAAGGCTGTTGTCTTTTATGGATCTCAGACAGGTACTGCTGAAGACTATGCATTGAAATTTGCAAAAGAGTTTCAATCTAAATTCAAGGTCCCCACAATGACTGCAGATTTAGCAGATGTCTCCTTTGAAAACTTTGAGAAAATACAAAGTGAAATCCCTGACTTCAAATTAGCTGCTTTCTTCATGGCAACTTACGGTGAAGGTGAGCCAACTGATAACGCTATTGAATTTTTCGATTACTTGGAGAACGAGTGCGAGGACCTATCAGAAGTAAGATACCTCTGTTTTGGTCTTGGTAATTCTACTTACGAATTCTACAATGCTATCGGTAAGAAAACAGTTGAGCAACTGAGTGAAAAGGGCGCATCTTTAATTGGTGAATTGGGTTTGGGCGATGACGGTATGGGATCCATGGATGAAGACTACCTGTCGTGGAAGGAAGCTGTATTTGATGTTGTGAAAGATCAGTTGAACTTGGAAGAACAAGCTGTTAAGTATGAACCAGCTTTACAGGTGATTGAAATGCCATCCTTAGATAAGTCCTCCTTAGAAGTTTCCTTAGGTGAGCCTGATGCCCACTACGTCAACCCTACTACTGAAGAGGAACTCCAACTATTGAAAACTGGTCCATTTGACCACACTCATCCATACTTGGCTCCAATTCAGAACACAAGAGAACTCTTCAGCTCCGAAACCAGACACTGTATTCATGCAGAGTTTGATTTATCCGGAACCAGCTTGAAATACTCGACCGGTGATCATGTGGCAATCTGGCCATCTAATTCCAATGGAAAGGTTGACATGATGCTGGATATTCTTGGCTTGACTGAAAAGAGGGACCAAGTTATTGCTGTCAAATCTCTTGATTCTACCACTCACGTTCCATTCCCTGCCCCTACTACATACGATACAGTCGTCAGACATTATCTTGAAATATCAGGTCCCGTATCGAGACAATTCATCCAATCTGTTTCTCAGTTTTGCCCTAACGAAGAAACTAAGGCTGAACTGAACAAAATTGCAGATCACAAAGATAGCTTCCATGTTAATGTCACTGAGAAATACTACAACATTGCTGACTGTCTTTCTCATTTGAGTAAAGGAGTTAAATGGGATACCATCCCATTTTCTTTCATAATTGAATCTGTGGCCAAGTTACAGCCCCGTTACTACTCCATTTCATCTTCATCATCCATGGAGAAACAAACTGTTCATATTACTGCCGTTGTTGAACAAGAGAAGCCGGAGGGCGCGGAGAAATACGTTACTGGTGTTGCAACGAACTTACTTTTGAATATTAAGAACAACCAAGACAAGTGCAGTGATTCACAACTGGTTGAAACATACGATCTCGAAGGTCCTAGGGGGAAGCTCCACAATAAGCTCCCAATTCACATCAGAAGATCCACATTCAAACTTCCAACGAATCCTGCGACTCCTGTTATAATGATTGGTCCAGGTACTGGTGCTGCGCCATTTAGGGGTTTCATTAGAGAGAAACTGAAACAGGTTGAAAATGGTGTTGCCAACATCGGGGAGCTTTTGTTTTTCTATGGTTGTAGAAAATCCGACGAAGATTTCATCTACAAGGAAGAGTGGAATGATTACTCAAAGAAACTTGATAGCAAATTCACAATGATAACTGCTTTCTCTAGGGAATCAGAAAAGAAGGTTTACGTCCAAGATAAGCTTTTGCAAAATGCAAGCAAGGTTGTCGAGTTGATTGACAAGGGTGCATTCTTTTATGTTTGTGGTGATGCTGGAAATATGGCCAAAGGTGTGCATAATGCCTTGGTTAAGGTTCTACAGCAAGAAAAGAAGGTTACTGAAGAAATCGCAACCACCATGTGTAAGCAACTCAGAGTGAACAACAGGTACCAGGAGGATGTGTGGTAATTTTGAAAGAATAGTCACGTTTTTATCTATAGAGGACGCTATGATACTTGTGTGTATTTATATCCAGCATATATAAAACGTAGAGGTTTATGGGTTCAAGCTTGATTCGACATACCATGCACGTTGTGCGTAACTACAGCTTGGTGCTTGGTGCTTGGTGCATACTGAATTTTGTGGAGCGAAAACATGGCAGCTCGTTGCATGAAATTTTTTTGCATGTCTTTTTTTTCTTGATAAAAGGTACTACTAGCCTTTCCATCTGATCACAGCAAGTAGGTTTGGCCTATAAACCAGCGAATAAACAGGCAGCAGTACACAATGGGTGCAGTTGATTTGAATTCCCTTAAGGGCATCAAGAACAAGCAAAAGAGACAGCAACTTTTTGCACAGCTCAAACATGAACATAACAAGAGTCGTCACAAGGAGCGCCAATCGAGAGCTAGAGAGGAACGTGAGAATCCGGAGCTGAAGGAAAAGAGACTCGCTGAAAACGTTCCAGAGACGATTGATTCGAAGAGAGTTTTTGATGAAACGGTCAATACAGAAGTGGAGGGTGAGGATAATTTTGATAGTTATTTCAAGGAAGGTACAGAACCTAAAGTTTTAATCACTACTAATGCTAACGCAAAGAAACCAGCATACGAGTTTGCAGCAATGATGGTTGAAATAATACCTAATGCCACTTTTGTCAAGAGACAAAGAAAGTATACGATTAAAGATATTGCAGACTACTGCTCCAACCGAGATTTTACAGATTTGATTGTCATTAACGAAGATAAGAAAGTTGTCAACGGTATAACGTTCGTTCATTTACCAGAAGGGCCAACTTTTTACTTCAGTATCACTTCCCTTATCGAAAGAAAGAGAATCACTGGCCATGGTCAACCAACAGGACATGTTCCAGAACTCGTTTTAAATAATTTCACGACTAGACTCGGTCAATCTGTCTCCAGATTATTCCAATCATTATTCCCACATAGACCTGAATTCGTCGGTCGACAAGTGGTGACGCTACACAACCAAAGAGACTTTATCTTTTTCAGAATGCACCGTTACATTTTCCGTAACGAGGAGAAGGTAGGACTTCAAGAACTCGGACCTCAATTCACGCTCAAGTTAAGAAGAATCCAGAAGGGTATCAGGCAAGATATTGACTGGGAATACAAGCCAGAATTGGAGAAGGACAAAAGAAAGTTCTACTTATAATTGTATCTGTATACACCCCCTTCTTCACTATTATGCTATTATAATTCAAAGTAATTCTAGTTTGTAGGTTTATTTTCGATCTTTTCAAATAAGTGCCTCGAAATTTTGATATCCTCCAAAATGAGACTTTCGTTCCTGATCTCAAAGTCCTCGTTTTTCCCAATGGCATTATCCATGATAACCATGATGTATATGTTGGAAGTGAGTACATCGAGATATATGGAAGATTCTTTGCCATGTAGTATGAGGTTCTTAAAATTAGACCTTATTTTGTTCACGCTTTGCTTATAGGTTTTGATAATATTGGATATTTTTTCAAACCGTTTTGGGTCCAAGTTATCTAATGGTGCATCAGAACCGAGTCCAGCCCCTGAATTCACGTTGCTTTTAAACCTGTCCATGGAAGAAATCACCAAGAAAGTGGTCTTTTCGAACAATATAATCTCTCTGGCATTCAAAATTTTATTTAACTTCGCCAAATGTTGCTCATAAACTGAAACGTTTGGAATTAACGAGCAAACAATTGAGGACCATGCTTTGTACAAGCTCTCATCCCAAATGGAAGTTGCAAATCCCGTTATGTTGAAACCATACTCATTGAGAGCGATATTTTTCAGGTTATTGTACATTAGTTGGAATAGTTCTTGTCTCTTGTTGGATTGCACCAAATCAATTTTGTGGATGAGGATAAAGATTTTCACATTTGGTGAATACTTGCTCAAGTTCTCCAGAACTCTTTTAAAAGTATTTATGTCCTTGGCGACCTCTTTACTCTCAACATCGAAAACATGGATTAGAACTTCACATTTCTTAAAGATGTTGTTCGTAAAGTTGGAATTGTTCCCAGCGTTGGCACTTCCCTTGCTATTATCCTCTGCCCTATTGAGGAAATTGTCCATAAAGACATCTTGTCCACCACAATCCCAAAGATTCAAAGTCATATTGTTAAGAAACCTAAGATTTGAATGTTCCACATCAATTGTTGCCCCAAGACGTCTAGTGTCAAAAGCAGAGTAATTAGAGAAAATGATGGATCTCATTGAGGATTTACCAGACCCAGAACGGCCCATAAGCAATAACTTTTTCCCTGAAGACATGATATGGTATAATGGTTATGTCAAAGTCTGCTGTGATGTTTTGCCCAGCTGCCGTGATTACTTGAGCCCCCCGTAAAACGAACTTGCTTACTTTATATCATAACTGTCCGGGATGTGTGTGGTTGGTATCTATCGCCCGCGATACTGAGAAAACATGCTCTCCAAATTCTAGGATGTGGAAAGCTTGCTATGTAGCATTCACACACAAGCTCTGCACATTTACGTGCAGTTAGTGGGCGAGCGCTACACAACTGGGAACAGCCTCGCTCCCTCAGCTGGAATGCGCGCAACGTGAAAAAAGATTGATCAGGATGCGCACAGTACTTGGACAAGTCAAGCAAAAAAAAATTACTTGGTGCATGGTAATTACTTCTTTGGAGCTAGTGGCTTGCAATCCAATATAACCATAGACACTGAATCAGTAATGTGTGGGATACTTTTGCATTATAGAGAGGATGCAAAACCAAACAATTTCGGCTCAGAGGAGTTTGGATCAGATCGACTTTTCAAATCCTTAGTGCCCATCATTCGTGAACGTGGCTGTGACTACGAACGATACGAACTTCTGAACGATACGCTACAGTTATACTCGAGCGTGTTATCATTGAGACAACCACTGGCGAAACAACCCTTGATAGATGACCGGTTTGTAATTCAGTTCAACGGAGAATTGTATAATGAGGACATCACATCTGCAATGAACGATGCAGAGTTCTTGCACGACAGACTGATGAATCTTCACAAAGGTGATGTCGAAAAGACTATCGCAGAATTGGTAGGTGAATTTGCATACACTATTTATGATAAAGAGTTGCAGTTAATTTATTTCGGGAAAGACACTCTCGGCAGGAAGTCGTTGTGCTACTCTCTCACAAGTAATGGTGAATTGTACGTAAGCAGTTGTCCCCCATTCGATAGCAACGACAGAGTATCTTTCGAAGAGTGTGAGAAGGCAAAGATTTACACATATAATATTGCAGAGGGAAATCTAACGACATTGGCATTTGATGATAGTGAGTTCCTACCGCACTCTTACAAAGTGATTGATGATTTTGGAGCCGGTATCCATCTCACAGATGCTGAAGCTGCCTTCAAAATCGATAAGCTACACTCAATTTTCACAACTGCTGTCCAAAAACGTATATCAACCATATTCCCCCTTCCCAAGGACATGACCTCGAGCAAGTTTGCTATATTGTTCAGTGGTGGTATCGATTGTACCTTGATTGCAGGGTTCTGTGGTGAGCTATGTGAGAGGGGAACATGCATTGATCTTTTAAACGTGTCATTTAGTAACCCAAGGGCCAAATTGAGTTATGATGAAACACCTGATAGAATGCTTGCTATTAAGAGCTGTGAGGGTTTGAACCAGCTATATAATGAAAGTAGGGGTGTCAAGTTCAATTTGGTGAAAATCAACGTCCCCTACGATGACTATCTTGCAACGAAAGAACGTGTCATAAAATTGATATATTCTAACGATACAGAGATGGACTTGTCCATTGCTATTGCATTTTACTTTGCAACCAGTGGTGTCAACAGCGAGGGTGAGAACAGTGATTGCAAAGTACTACTCAGTGGATTAGGGGCCGATGAGATATTCGGTGGGTACACTAGACACGAACGTATATTTACAGGAATTAGCAATCAAGTGAAACGGAAATTGAAGAACAAGCCCGAAATTGACACAAATGAGTACGATTTGCGGCCACTAAACTCCGAGCTGAGAGATGAATTACAGTGCGATCTAGATCGTTTGTGGGAACGTAACTTAACACGTGATGATAAAGTCATCTCTTGTTGGAGCAAGGAAGTGCGATATCCATTTCTTGATGAAACGCTTGTCAAATGGGCCACATCTGAGGCGGGTATCCCATTACAGTTGAAACTAAACTATAATCCGGAAACTGGTGAGATCACTAGGAAAAAAGCATTACGTCTTCTGGCCGAGAGAATGGGTCTGTCATTCGTCGCTAATGAGGCAAAGCGGGCTATCCAGTTTGGTAGTAAAAGTGCCAAGATGGACATTGGCTCAGGGAAGGTGAAGGGCACAGACAAGTTGTGAGCGGATATTGGCGGAATGTAGACCCGCTAGTTGCCAAGATAATTTGTATGCATGTACCACGTTTTGATATTGCTTGCAGCACGCAGCATGGTCTATATTGAATTTTTCCGATGTGACGAGTGACGAGCCCCCAACATTATTGCGCTGTTTACCTTAAAATTGCACACGCTCTAGGGACCCTGTTCCGCGTACCACGTTCCACCTTCCGCGTAAATCAGATGGCGCTTTAAATATACCTGGTTTCGCCTTCTATATTGTATTTCTTTGCGAAGTACAGTTTAAGAGCCTATTGGAACTGCTTTGTAACTGCCGTTTTGCTTTTTGCATGCATGCTTGCTTTCTTAGTTACTTACATGTTCCCATTGATTTTCGATTGCCTCTATATGTACTATATTAGTATCAGTAACAATTAGATTCGTTAGAGTACGCTCAAAAGAAAACATATGGATTGCGTTGAAAGATCAAGAGAATTCACTCCTTTTGAGAAGTATTACTTCTGGAGGAACAAACTCAACATGTACTCTAACTTTCGTGTTGCTGTGGAATACTCCGAGGAACTTACTCTAGATACAATTCATTACGCACTGCACGCTATGGTAAGACAACACTCAAGTCTTTCCATGAACGCGTATGAAAAGGAAAGATACGTGCCATTTATCCAGTTCCCCTATGTTTTGAAGTTTATGAGAAACTATAAACTAAGTGACGTTCTTACGGTCATCGAGGATGATACAATGAGCGTCGCCGATGTCTTCAACCAATTGCAAAATGTCCATTTCGAGTACGGTACTAAGAGACCACTATGGTCTTTGATTTTACTTAACAGAAAGACTTTGGTATATTATAGCGATCATCTTCTTTTTGATGGCTCTTCAGGCTTGAACTTCCATAGAGTTTTCTCCGAGTATTTGTCAAAGTACAAAAAAAATAAGGACAGTGGCAATACGTTGCAATTTGATTCCAACGAATCTTTCTTATTCGATATTGAAGACACAGAATATATGTTCAATATTGCTCCCAAACCTTCTGACTTGATTGATTACAAAGTTCCTGTCTTCTATTTTCTCTACGTGATAATGATGATTTGTTTCCCTAAGAGCTTGCTCAGTATCATCAAGTATTACTTCATTGATGATGGTGATATATCCAAAAGCAGAACTTACAATATGATCTCACTCTCTAAAAAAATGATCCAGATGAATAACACCACTAACGATGGAGATCAATGTAAGTTGGTCCATATCTCACAAGACAAGTTACAAACACTAATAGGAGATTGTCGAAAATACAACGTTAAACTTACATCTTTATTGGTAGTCATGTCATTGTTGTCTATCTCCAAAATAACAGGAGATGAAAGGGATACGATGGTTGTGATTCCAGTCAACTCCAGAGATAAAATCAAAGATGAGAGCGTAAATAAGGACTTTGGTTTGTACCTTGGTGACTTGAATCTGGAGCTACCACCTGTGAGTAGGATGTGCAATAATGGAAAGATCAACTGGAACTTTGTCAAATATGTCAACGACTATATTCATCGTAGCAGGAAGGATTCACAAAGAGACCTAGCATTGACGGGATTGATAGATACGAAGATGTTTTTAGAACAGAGAAAAATGTGTTACGATAATACAATGATAGGCACACTCCTAGTGTCAAACTTAGGCAATTTGAAAACACCGAAAGACAAGGGAAATGAGCTTGATAATGGAATATTTGAGAATGCCTACTTCGATCAGCCTTGTAAATCAGGAGTGCTAAGTTTGTTCGCAATGAATGTCATTAGCACGCAGAAAGGCGGAGCACACCTAGCCCTTCATTCCGTGAACCCGCAATGGCTTGATGTATTTAACGAGGGTGTTACGTTCCAGCTTTCTCAATTTTGACAGTTTTTCTCGAAAAAATCAACCATATGTCTCCTAAAATAACCTAAATAATTTATGGCTTATCTTCAACGATCATGAACTCCACAACTGCATCGTAATCGCCGAATCTGATGAAATCTTTGTTTTTTAATTGTATGTATCTCTTGCTAGGAAGTTCTACATCTGAATCATTGAGAAAAGTTCCATTTGTAGATCCCATATCCATGATGAAACAATCCACCCTATCGGGTACCTTTTTGTTTTCCTTAAATTGTAGTACTGCATGTTGCTTTGATACTAGATCTCCATCTTCTGTGTCTTTGTCTATCACTATATCACATAGTTCGCTGTCTCTACCAAACAGGAAATACGATTTGAAGTTGAAAATGGGTACCTCCACCTGTTTTTTTGAATCATCGTTATATTTGAAAAGATGGAAGGGGCAATTTTGAGCTGTTGGGACCACTGCATCGTCAGGTGGAGCATACTTCGATCCACCCTCCTTCAGTCCAGCATTGTCATTGCCTACTGGATTCTGTTGCAAGTGAAGATATTTTGTTAGTATTCCTGATGGCTTGAGATCGATAGGAATGGGCTTGATCGATTGCTGGGTATAGGTCATCGTTGAAACTTGATGCTCAGGCCTTCTGAAAGAGTGTCGTTTTTCGGATTGAAAATCTTGTGGCCTGTATCCATCTCGATATTCATGTCTATATTCTCTTCCTTGTTCAGCTCTGCGGTTGTGCCTATACTCCTCATGATACTCGGATCTTCCACCTCTGTAACCTTTTCCATCTCGCTGAGCCAGGTTTCTTTCCTCTCGGTAGCTGTTTTTGCCCAATCTATGTGGCCTATTAGCTCTTTGCATCACACCTTACTTTTAGATACTTTTTTTCTAGCTACCACAAGCGTCTGTTTGCCTAGACAACTCACTTGTCTTAAAGAAGACTTCCATCTAGAATTTGCAATTAAGCCTCGGCTGAAATCAGAGGAGATTCATACTTCATTCATGTTCGCGTCGACCGACCGCAAAATATTAAGGTGGAAAATGGGAAATTCGTGATTGGCGAGGGGACCACTCAACATGAATTTGAGAGACTCAGTCGGTTAGCTTGACTTTCAACAGTGTGGTACTAGTCTCTCGCTAGGATGGAGAGAATACAGTCAAACATACACACAACGATGTCTTATCCTGTCTACTTTAAGGAACCAATCAGAGTACGTTTTAGTTTATTCCAAAACCACTCATAGAGGTTAATGTCATTAAACTCCCAAATGCCTCCTAATCACTAATCACATACTAACATATCTCTACGTTTTCCCAATGCTATTCAATTATTACAGTGGTTACGTTACCAAGCACACAATAAGCCACATCTTTTTTTCTCCGGCTTCATTGCATTCATGGGACCAGTTTTCCTCTTTGCAGGTACCCCATTAAGAAGAAAGTTTCTATATGCTGATGCAGAACCATTACCATTAGACGGATACCCAGTTCCAAATAGAGCTAGATCTCCACCACAAGGTTACGAAGACTAAATTCTTAGTTCTCACAGTCTACAATCTATATTTACTCACGCTTTGACGCAACTTTGCATCCTCCCACGATACACCACCTCATCCGACTCTAACTCATTCAGGTATTATTGAACAACAGTTCTTCTACTCACCTATTCATTATTTATTATTCAAATATAAATACAAGTCAGACATTCGTCTCTCTTTTATGTAACAACGAAAAACAAGACAGAAAATCTCAGTTTCGGAGTATAGTAAGTTTAATATCTATGATTTGATTCGGGATTTGATCTAGTATGTATTGTACAATAATGCAAGCACATTATACAACAATAATCTATATACACGCAAGCACGCCTACGTTGCTTACCATCTGTAGAAGCCAGGTGCATTACCTCTGACCTTACCGGTGGTAATGAAGCTTCCAACGTTCTTTTGTACCTCTCTCTTCTTAGCCAAGTATGCTAATCTCTTTTTAGTTTGACTAGTTTTCAAGAGAAATCTGACACTCACCCATTTAAAGGTGAAAATACCTGCTCTACCTCTACCTTTACAATCGACTCTCTTCATCCAGTGACCATCAGTATGCACCCAAGATTCTGCAATGTATAAATCATCCACGTTATAGTTCATTCTTTCGGCATCCTTGACACCTCTTTCGAGCATTTCCACGAGATCCCTTGCAACCTTTTTTTGCATGAAATGAAGCTGCGTAATCGCCTTCTTCAATGGTAAATCTTTAAGAGCTCTAAGAACAATATTGGTTTTTTTAATAGATGCCTTGATTCTCCAAGATCTGAGGTAGATGGATGGTTCGAGAGCTTCGATTTCTTTTTGATTCAAATCAAGTGTATATGACGCACCATCTTTAAGCTTTGTAAGTTCTGCATTCTTGAAAAATCCATTCCTTTTAACATTAGCAAGATAAATATCTCTTTTGAGAGGGGTGAGTAAAGAATTAACTGTGAGATATGGCTTTGGATTTAAAAATTCTTGTAATTTTTCATCCCTGGAAGGTGCAACGTATTGAATAACACCGGAATCACCCTCATCAGCAACTGCCACTGCGGTATTGTTGTTATCTTTCTGATTCTCGACAGATTTAGTCAGGTCACTGAACAGAGAATCCACTGGCTTGTTAGCTGTGCTGGTTGCCATATATCTGGACCTGTATGCGCTGCTTAATGCAGATTTGAACACAGATGCACTAGGCAGACGCGCAAATGTGAGAGACATATTATTTGTTGGCGTGCCTTGTGTATTGGGTGGAATGGCTGATGGTATTACACTGCCCCCGTATTCTCCATTCCTTTCAACATTTCAGTCTCTAGTCTCCATCTCGAATTCATGCTGCACTCTTGGAGGGACGCGGAAAATGAAGAAATGAAGAAATAAAGAAATCGAGAAAAGAGAAATCCGTGCACCGTTTATCGTTTATCCCTCCAATACTTAAAGCCGGGCTGTGGCTTTAATTTGCGGAAATAAGAGGTGGACAGGCCAGACAGGAGAGAGGAGATTATCTATTGCGAGTTGCGAGATAGAGGTCTAACCAAAATTAACAGAGATTGGGTCACTATGGTAGCCGGACTTCCCACTTTTCTTCTTGGTGAGCACTATTTACCACGCCGGAGCAGTTCGGACTTTTCAGATACACAATGGGAAGGATATTTGTTGACGCTTTTGATGTGGCTGCAGTTTCGGATCCTGCTCCTGTGATTGCTTCTCGAGCCCATCAACTTCGGAACAGAGATAGCGATAAGATAAACGATGGCTCCATTTATGGATTCAACTATGATTATGATTATGATTCTACCACTACTGCTCCCAGATCTTTATTACCATATGGTGGGAATGTGTACAATCCAAACACCTTCTCAAATGAACATTATGGAGAATTAAATTCACGTGGTTATAGATATGGATTTGCGTTAAGAAGTGGCGATTTTCAAATTGAAGGTAAAGGTAACAATTTTAATGTTGGTGTTAGTACTAGAGACAGAAGACGTAGTATCACTCGATCTTCCATTTCTTCCATATACAATACTGTCGGACTTGGGGGAGATTTCGGTACGAGAGCTTCATTCTCTTCGAGCTCACCGTTTTCTAATATCCATTCGTTCACATCTTCAGTGTCATCCGTGATTGTGGACGAAAAGGATGATGATGACGCATTCTTAGAGGAAGATGAGAAGACGGATGAGCTTGGTGTGACGGTCAATCACTCACACTTCAACAGAAATTACAGAGATGATAGTGTTGGTAATGGGAATAATAGCTATGGATTTCACTTAGCAGAGCAAGAAATCAGAGCTTTTGCAGCAGATCTAGCAAATGCAGAGACTACCGAGGGAGTCGATGAGGAAGATGATGAAGAGGGAAACACTACCGCAAATAATTCCGAGGGTGACGGCGATAATGAAGATGAAGAAATGGAAGAAGCAATAAGTGATGACACCGATGATTATGATGAGGAGGAGGAGGAGGAGGAGGAAACCCACGACTATGCACGGATCTCTGAGGAGGAAGAGGACGACGATGATGAAGGCGATGACCAATGCGCTACCACCGTGGGAAGAGACTATGCATCTTATCAAGGCGGGAGCAACAACCCCAAAGCTTGCATCTATCGTTGTGCATCATGCTACTCCGACATTTGTCATTCTTCTTTAATCATATCCAAGGATTTCTGGGGTAATAAAGGTGAAGCATATTTTGTTAAAAGTGTTCTTAATATCAAGGAGGATGACCATGAAGTTCAAAAGAACATGAGAACTGGAAGATATGGGATCAAATCAATTATGTGCATCCAATGTGACTGTTGCATTGGCTGGAAGTACGTCAGTAGTGCAGAGCCAACTGAGAGATATAAAGTCAACAAGTACGTCATTGAGAAAAATCTACTAAAGACTTACAAAGTTCCAAGTCGCATAGCATCTGATTGTTGATTGATTTCAGACATTGCTCAAGGTCAAGAATTAATTGCTTCTCCATTTCTTTTCTGCTTTATTTTTAAATTCCACAAGATACCCAAATTTTTCACAACTTCACGATCAATTCTTTTATTATATTCCTCAAATCAAATCAAAGCAGGCTCTTCTATTAAACTTTATAAACCTTACCTCCAATGCAAAAATACATTAAATGATTTGAATGTTCATATTGGGATTATATGTTATACAATGCGCAAAGTAAATAAGTTTATAAATTTGTATAATGCAGTGAATAATGAGCGCAAGAAAATATATGAAGGAGAGTGGGAAGGGGGGAAAATAAGGATATGCTTAATGAAGCAATTGTCCAACAATAAAAGCAAGGAACGGGAAAGTAAACGAGGGAAAATAATAGTTGGCAAGGTGTGATGTCGGTATTTGGGGAATCATTGGTGGTTTGTTTTCCTTGGCCGTGGAACTGGAGGTGGGATCTTCCCCACATTATCAGTCACGACATCGATTTGATCTTCATATTGGTGATCGAGAGCTCCAAAGTTGTGAGTCTCCTTTAATGGAGATGCAAGTCTCTCTTTCTCTAATTCGTGTTTAAAGTTATGAACATTATTTGCAAGGTATTCATATCTCGTAGCGCCACTACCTGATCTCACCCTAATCGTGTTAGCATTGGTATTTGGATTCGCATTAGAGCCATCTGATATAGAATTGAGTTGTCTACCATTAGTATTAGGCTGATAGAATGGATCAAACATTTCAGGGAATTCCGACTCAATTGGAGAGTCTAGCATGGAAAAGCTATAACCATTTGACATGGCCCTAGAGTGTTTGCGAGTATCTAATAATCCACTATTTCTGGCACTCTCAAATTCATCCCAGACACAATGTTCATTCGGAGATTCATATAGAACACCCATTGTTCTGTCTATTGGAAGTTGATGTGCCAATGGGGTCTTTGGAACGTTATCCACTGTATAATTCATCATATCAATGCTATTTATACCTTGGTTTTTCCTTGCCGGTGGAACTTTTGGTATCAGATATGCATTGTTATCCGTAGTATTCATCGCATTGAATGCACTCTTCATATCAAACAACCCCATATCCAAATCTTCGTCACTATTGCGTTTCAGTAATGCTGGCGAAGCCGTTGTTACAATGACGTTCGGCGTTATTGTACGACTATGATGAGGAGGCGGAGTGATGAAAAGATCGGGTTTGTTATCTCTGTTGGGTATCGGAGGTGTGAAGGGTGGTTTATGACTTGTAATCATTGGATTCTCGAAAACCTCGTGATGGTGTGATGCTCCATCCATACCACCTCCAAAATTATCTCTCTCGATATCGATATCAATATCATCAAGGCTGTCACTGTCAGTATTGTCATAGTCATCGGTATTGTGGTTTTGTCTGGTAAAGTCTTTCACAAATGCATATCTGCCTTTATGTGATTTGAACTTATCTAGACTCCTACTCTTGATTGGTTTCTTCTTCTTCTTCTTCTTAAACAGGAATGCGAGAGCGGTAGTCAATAGAGAGAATCCTAAAATGGATCCTATGACGATACCGGCAATTGAGCCTCCACTGAGTCCATTATGATGGAAAATGTCATCAAAATTTGGCATAGATTTGAGATAATTGATATCTGTAGTGATTGCCGCTGGAGAGACCGAATAAGTGGAACTTAAAGAATCGACATAAAAGCTAGTTGTTGCCAATAGAGATGTGGTTATTGTAGTTTCACTATCTGTGACCACGTAGACTTGAGTATATGTGATATTTTCCAAATATTCCGTCACCGTTGTCTTCGTCGTAGATGAAATGGTTGCAGCAGATATTGTTGAAGATGCAGTCGAGGTTGGAGTAATTGTGGGAATATCCGAGTCAATGACAGTCGGCACACGGGATGATGAGGTGTTGGGGATAAAATGCGAAGTATAATGTCGACTGCTCGATTTGTAAACAGATTGAGAAGGTACACTTGTGTGTGCGTATATGGAAGAGCGAGAGTACGAACTGGCAACACCAATACTAGAGCTATTTGAGAATTGCGAGTTGTTGTATGTGGTGGTAGTTTCCCCAGTACTGTCGGTACCGAGCGTCGCATTGGTGGCTGTTGGTGGTAAACTATTGGTGGTGATAGTGGGCACTATCAGCTCAAATGAAAGATGTGGCTTCAAAGCGCCAGCGCCTAATTGAGTGTACACTGTCGTGACGCCATCATCAGTGCCAGTAGTTGATGTTGTACCCAGAAACTGGATCAAGGGGTCCACCAATGACCCAGTGGATTGTGTCGTCGCCTGTTGTGTAATGGACTGCTGTGGAACTGCTGTTGTTTGCAAATATGCGGGCATGTGGTCTGTGCTAATTGAATGATCCATCAGTAACTGTTCCGTGTTGCCAACGACACTGGAAGGTGAGGATGCGGACAGACCTGCTGTATCTACTCCATCTGTTCCGGTACCAGTTGTGAGCGGTTGTGTCTCCGTTGTAAGACTGATTGTTGTTGTTCCGGGCAGTGCATTAGCCGGTGTCAGCGTAGTGGCAGTCGTCATTAGAGCGATGTCCGTTGCCCTCCTGCGGAGATCTGCACCGTGCCGCCGTGGATCCCCACCGCTAACGGCTACCCATTTCTCATTAGGTGACATTGTGCTGTGCTGTGTTGTGCTGCGCTGCTTGTGCTGCTATTGCTATTGCTATTGCTATGTTGCAACTCGTCGTAGAGAGAAAGAACTAAAGAAAGCAAGTGACAATTGATCGCTAATCGCTAAATAAAGCAAAATGCAAAAAACAAAAACCCCAAATTTCACAACAGCTCCACCCACGCGGGCGCGCCAAAAAATTTGCCAAAACGGGGCTTTCGGACTTGAGATACCGGCGGAAGCAACACCACCGACGGAGACTCCTGGGTGCAGGGGACCACCCCAAATACAGTGTAGTCAGCATCGCAGAGTTGAACCACCACATGGCACATCTGCGCGTACGAACCGCAGTCCAGATACTGCTCGAACAGGGTAAGGGCGTTCTCAAACAGATGCTGTGAGAAACTTAATTTGGTACCATCGTTGTCAACTTCATTGGACCAGTGCTTGAGTAACCTCAAAATTTCTGCTGCGAGCGATACCATATCCTTCTGTGATCTCTCCATCGTGGCATATTCACTGGAATCTTTGCTTTCCACTTCCGTACTCTCAGCTGAACGTAATTTCAAATGCTTGTAAGATAAAACACATAAGGAAAAGCACCCCCATCCAATGGTTTCTCGAATCTCGCGTTCAATATTCTCTCTTGATAATAAGTATTGATCAAAAAGGAAGTCTGATGATACTACTGCCAAATCATATAGTGATGCACCAATCGTATTCTTGAAGTTGCATCTTTTCTCCATCATATTGTCAATAAGAAAGCTACTCAAATATGTTAACCTTAATACATTAAGGGACATTGGTTCTCTTTTATGCAATCCAATTTTAACCATGTTCATTAGTAAACTCATTGGCCATGAGTTTAAGGGAACCTTATCGTAGCATTCCTTTAACAAAGCAACACTCTTGTTGTACTGTATGTCATTCATATGGATAATGTTAGCAGAGTTGATCCCCCAATTGCATAAGTCTTCAATACCTTCTATATCTGGATTTAAACCTTTGTAGAATCTGAAAATCTTCAAGTATTTGAAAAACATATCTTTTGCATCAATAATGATATCACAGTTGGAACATAGAAGTTTCTGAGAAACTTTTGGTAAATTATCATTAACCGTAAAATTTTCTAACAGAAACCCATCATTGACATGCCCACAATGGTAACAACTGATAGGTAACATACTGTCAAACTTTCTATCGGAAACAGCACATCTATAGCACTCACAATCAAAGAAAAAGGAAGATTTTAATTGCTTTTGTCTCATCTCCCGAGGCATGTATACCGGTATATAGTTGAGGTAGATTTCATTTGATGCAGTTAACTTCTTGAGACTCTTCACCAAAATCAGACCATCGTCTTTCCATATCAATGTACAATTCGGTTCACAACTATGATTGATCATTGAGAATACTGGGTCAAACATTAGGCCAAGGCTATTATTGAAATAATCCATCGCAGATGAGACATTAACAAAAACAAGTAAACAAGCTCGATAGATCCCATTCTCATTAATGGAACCAAAGTCTTCCATCACTAATTCAGAATTATCGAACAAGAGTTTCTTCTTGCTCTTTTCAAAGAATGTCCTGATGAGGGGAGCAAATGTGTTTTTCGTGTCGTTGAACAAAAGTTTATGCTCTAAACAGTCCGTTTTGCCAGTTTGAATAAACGTCCTAAATAAGGACATATGATCACTCATGTTTGAAACAATGCCGAGTATGTTTTCATCACCCTTTGCCATATTTATTAACAATCTGAAAATTGTGATGATCAAGAGAATGGTTTTCTCAAATGCTTCATCCAACTCCAAATCTTCTTTTACCCAACCCTGTTTTTTCCCGTTATTATCACAGTTAACAACAACAAGTTCCTTTCTCACATGTTCAATGAACTGACATTCAATATCATGCCAATCTAACATGGCTCTGATTTTACATTCTGATGAACAGAAAACTCGGAAGTCACAATCACTGCACTTACTGTGTACATGCTCTTCAACAAAATCTGTTAAATTTCCTGTTTGCTGATCTGAGTTTTCACCAATATTAATTAAGAACTTACCACACTCAGCACAATTGACATTGGTTAGTCCAACAACCCTAATCTTTGGATTGAATTTGAAAAGTGTGGTACCTGCTGCAACGGTTTTTTCCTCAAAAATGTTATCATTGAACAAACAAACTTTCAAACCTCTATCCTTGTTGTTTCTGTTTTCTGGGCTTTTGAGCCTAATGTAGAACTTTGGCTTAGCGTCACTGTTACTGGAATTGTTAGTGGTAGTTGTATCTGAAGATAAAAACTCATCATATCTCATAGAGTTGAGCTTTTTTTCAATGTAGTCCTGAAAAACTCCACTTGGGGCACTTGTGGTAGCCAATATTTTTGTAACGCCCATAAATTTGTTGTATAACTCCAAATTCATGATGGTTGCGTTTAGAATGTGAAGTCACTCTTATGATAACAAAAGATTACTATTAACGTGCTTGAACTTATAAAAATGCAGCGTATGAGTGAACGCTAAATACACACTGGGGAAAGGGAGACAAAAAGGAAAGAAGAGGGATCAAATCGACTCCCTCTCCAGCATTGTGAGAAACCCACCAGCTTCAGCCATGAGTAAAACGTGCTCATTACACCAAGAGAACAAAATCCACCATGCAGAAAAGCTATCTGTATTTTGGTTCATGGTGAGCTCTCTCATTATCTTAGATGAAAGCGAGTCTATTATCATGATGAGCTCCTTTGGGGCGATCTCCGGAAGATCTTGACACAGCATGGTAAAAATTCTGGCACAATGATTGATCACTTCATTCCTGTACATGATATCGTCGGAGTTCCTCTTCCCTATTATCTTCACTATACTCTTGATGTTACGTGCATAAAACCTAGCAAGTTTTTTCCCAGTGTCAGCAACCATGAGGGGGGAGTTATCAAGAAGTTTTTTAAAATCGAAAAGCATGAGTTCTTTGAGGAATGCCTCCTTACGTTTGCTGTCGCCATTCTGTTTCGTCACAAGCCTTAAGAAATTCGAAGAGAAAAACACGGTTCTTCTCATGGTTTTTATGACCTTCAAAAAACACCTGCCAAATATAAGACTCAATTTCAGGGAAGCTTTTTCCAAAACGAGTTCATTCGAAAAGGCCAAATATTGAACCTCAAAGTTTTCAAGTTCAGTCTGTACTCTTTGAGGAACGTACTGGAAAGTGATTTTGAGCAGGAGTTTCAGGCAGCATCTCAGAACTTCCCTATCACATGCATGAATAAGGGGAGTTAAATATTCTTTATCTGCCTCAAACACCCTGAGTTGATCCTCATTCAAAATCCCGCCACAGGAATAGTTCTTAATTTTAACTAGCAATGCTTGTAGCCTAAAGTATCTCCATTCTTCAAAGAATAAGTTGAGCGCGCTGCAATAACTATTCAGAAGCTCTTTATACGTTTCATTTGTCTCTGCTCCTATAATGGGCTCGAAATTGGGGGAGAAATCAACTTCAGTCTCAAGATGGGTGAGAAACTCGGTGTGGAAGATTAATGTTATTGAAGGTTTCCTGAAAAGTTCTGTCCAACGTGGATCAACGACATCTTCGTCCTCTCGTGGTAATGGCCTTGTAAGAGGCTTGATAGCCTGCTCGATACTGAATACTTCCCCATTTTCTGCGGGATTGTCAGGCAAGTAGTCAAAAGTAGGAGACGCCGTTGCTGGGAACGCAATGGAAAGTGGCAACAGCATTGATGGGTCAAAATTAAGATCAAGGGATCTGTTCGAAGTACTGGCCTCAGAAAACTCTTCCGTTCCTTGTCTTGATTCTGCTTTTTCTGATGGTTGATGACTGTTGTTCGCATCAACTTCTTGCTTCTCTTTTGTGTTCTTTGACGCTCGGTCAACATCTTCGCTATCCTCTGGTGTATCGCCATCAACATCATCACCATCGTCATCATCGTGATACTCATCAGCTTCATAACTCCCAGTGCTGTGTTTATGTAGATCAGTATAGGAGGCCTTCTGTGATTTCTCAATCATCTCAATACCACAATAGTTGTACCTACTCGAGCCTCTGATACCTAATCTTCTCGTCTTAATTCCAGGATGGAAAACTTTTATGAGTTTACCAAATGCAGCATTACAGAGTGCTTCCATACCACAATCCCTGCAAATATCAGAGTATTTTGAATAAACTGTGTTTCGTGGACATACTTCGCCATCTGCAATTTTGATTGTCTTGAACATTGTTGCCAATGCAAATATCTGACTGTGTTTTTTCATTCTTAATTGAACAGTTTTGGAGGGTTTCTGATTCTTTGTATTGAATTGAAGTAAAACTGATGCCTCCTTTTCAAAAGACTTTATCTCCTCGGCAATTTCTCTCAGGGATGTGGCATCAGCTCTCCGTCTGGCAGCTTCTAAAATGCTGGAATCATCATACAGATTAAGAGAATCCAATGCTAAGTCATTAGCTGGGCTTTTGTCTGATGTATCGGAGACTTCAACCTCCGTGTGCGTCTGTGATTGTGATTGTGGTTGTGACTGCAACTGTGAATGTGGTTGTGCTAATGACTGTAGTTGTGACTGTGGTTGATGATGCGCTTGTGAATGCGACTGTGACTGTGACTGTTGTTGCCGTTGCTGTTGCTGTTGCTGAGTATGAATTTGTGCTTGGACTTGGGCTTGTGATTGTGCTTGTGACTGTGACTGTGACTGTGACTGTGATTGTAATTGTGCCTGTACTTGTGCACCTTGTATTGGGCTGAACCAATGTTCATCACCAATGGATTTATTGGAGAATATAGAGCTTGGAACTTGCAACGTCAGCGATGGTGTTTGATTCATAGGATCTCCATTTGAGTTCTCAAAATCAATGTAACCGTTTGTATTCTTTGTACCATTGAAAGTACTACTCGTTAGTTGAGATGGGTTTGGACAATTGAGCAAGTCTCTCTCTGGGGTGTTCAACATGAAATTTGGGTTATCATAAGTTTCCTCATTGGGGTTATTATTCAAATATAAGCCGCCTACGGGGTTAGACTGAGATTGTTGAGAGCTGGCAGTGGTCTGCGCTATCGTTGACAATAGATGTGCTGAGATTACCGGTGTGGCCTGCAATGGATCCCCACCGTAATACTTATCCATCAGTTGGTGATTCAGTGGTGTGTATGTACCAAAGATGATATTTGGGATGTTTCCAGATGAATGGATTGCATTAGTAGAAGCTGCATAGTTGTTGCTGGAAATTTCTTCATCCATGTTGCTGTTGTAGTTGACATTGTCATTTTTACCATCAGTGCTGCGCAATTTGTTGTCATTTGTCTGAGTTACGCCTGATGATGAGGATACCTGTGATTTTGATGAGCTCATGAAGCCTGGTTCAAGCTTCATTCTGGAATCAAGCATGCTAGTGCCTCTGTTAAGAGCGTGACCTTGATTGATATACACTGACATTCGACGATTGGTCAAATGATTGTTGTTGTTGGGGTTGTAATTATTGTGATTCGGAGATGATAAACGCCTGTCTATTGGATAATGATTGGAATTATTTCTCAACACATTCGAGTTTGCCCAGTATAAGTCAGTATTAGGGGTGTAGTGGAGATTATGAGAGTTTATGTTCGAATTTGAATTTGAATTTGAATTTGAATTTATGTTTGAAATCGAAGCGATCGTTGGTGTTTTGAAAGCTTCTGAAGATAACGATGCCGGGATTGTTTGAGTAGTTGAGGTCTGTTGCTGATATGAAGGTTGCAACGGGACGTTGTTATTCAGATTTGAGATTCGATATTGATTTGGTCGAACGTTTGATTGATTTGAATTGTTCGAAACTGCCATAAGAATTGAGAAAGAGAAAGAGGGGGGATAGTTGATAGGCTATAAAGAGGATTTGATATTAGTCTCCTAAATTGGGTAAGGATATTGAGTAGTGAAAAGTCGTGATCTTTGGTCCCCTTATTAGATTCTTTGTATGACTAACAGTATTAAGCTATGTGAAATGAATGAAAGGTGAAGATTGTCACCGGGGTATTGTGGGCGCTATCCTTGAATCCAGAGTTAATTTATTGAGACGTAGCTGAATTGATTATAGTACTATGGGGTCACCTATAGCTTCCCTTGTATTGCCAATTGTTCTAGAGCGGGTGGAAAGGTTGACGTCGGTTCTAGCTCTATATATTGAACAACAATCAGATGCGAGTGTATTGTCCTGTGTGAGGGCTAAAGTCAGAACCCGTGAAGCTGTACCTATTTGCGTCGGCTGTTGTCGGTGATCACTAATCACTTCTCTAATTCTCTGAGAAGGGTCAATAGAAGGAGCAAGGCACTGGATTAAGAACAACTATAGATATGTCCCCAGCCCAACGTAGTCAGTAGTCGTGAAGTTAAAAGGCCTTTACGAACTGTATGTATGGAGAAATGGAATTTGAATTGTTTACCCAGCGCACAGCGGACGTAATTGCTAGAATCTGCTGGTTCCTCATCGATAAGCGCTGAATGGCAGCTCATAATAACGCGTGTTCGTTGTGAGCTGCAGCAAGATCCAATTCAGATTCAGGATATAGGGCTGTATACAGCTTATACTTAAATTCCCGCTATATAGCTCTATCCACTTAATGTACACATCTCTAAGCGATGAACGCGTATATGCATGGGAGAACATAGAATTGTCGTATACATGGGCTTTCAGCTACTGCATCTATTACACACCTGTATTGTGCTATATACGGCAAGCCCCTCTCGACGTTGTACTACAAGCTGGTTTCAGTTTAAGCGACGGATCTCCTCTCCTCGAAAATGCACCCGGTGTATACTCTAACTGTAAGGTCCCCCCGGCGGCTGGCATATATAGCAGGCCTTGTAATAAAGTCAGGTTTAACTGGCTATACAACCGCGCTTACATAATCTACGATGAGGAAATCGAGTCGACTTCGG